>DWPW01000058.1:0-16009 GCA_018252015.1 Astraptes brevicauda
GTACATGTAACAAAACTTGTTACAAGTTTATCAGAGTTAATTCGGCTTGTATTTTTGGCCTACATACAACTAATTTGATGATATTCGTCAGTATTTAGAAGTCTACTTGCTGGACTTGATCGTTCACTTGTTGGCGCCACTCAGACTATAAATTCTGGAATATGTCTATGCATATCCAAATGACAAAATTGATAACAATACAATTACCTACTACTATATAGTAATTCCATTGTACTATAATTCGGAATAAGTAATGATTCCAAAGTTTGGCTATTTAATATAGGTACTATTTCAGATTATTAATAATTCTTGTCTGTCTGACTAAAAACGAAAAGAAGAATGCGATAATCTTATTCTATTGCAATCAATTTAAATTAATAGTAATTTCGTACTAAAACACAATCATTATCAGTTTCTCAAGAACAAAACAATAAGTTCCTTACAAAATTACGTGTTCATTGAATAGCGCGCCAAATTGGTCCATTAAGTCGATTCTATTTGCAGTTCCCAAGGAGTCTTCTTAAATTAATATCGCAATCGCCGACGTATCCCCGCTGGTTACTTATGCATGCACTTTTCGTTTTCAGATTTCACACGGAGGTTGCGACGCCGGTACAATACCCCGGGCTCTGCAGTTTGCATGACATTTCCACTTGCCTCGGAATACGAGCCCGGGAGAGCATTACGCGGAGTGTTGACCTGTCAAGAGATTTCGCTCGCACAGAGCAACAGTTTTCGCTTTAAAGGAATGTAAACCTGTATCTGTCTAAAGTTTTATCTCCGCTTTCAAATGCGCTTCGAGGTATTCCCGGTGCAAATGGTTTTTTTTTCGCATTAATATAGCTCTTTGAGGTCTGACTTGGATACGATTGCCTGTATTCGATCTGTTGCAAATGTCTGTAGTAATTTACCTAATAGTAGTATGATGCTAGTATCTTTAGTGACTTTCAGCTTTGTAATATTAGTAAGATTACACTATTGTGATCGTGAGAAAGTTACATAATAACTACAGAACGGATAAACTGATCTGGATGAAATTTGGTACAAAGGTAGGTTAGCCTGGAATAACATATATACTACTTTTATCTCAAAAAAAATTATGGTGCCTGTAATGTATCCTTTTCTGTTTGTTAGGGTTTTGATCCATTGACATAATTATTTGCGTAGGGGTTGTTGAACGGTGAGATAATGACATAGGTCACTTATCCCCGAAAAATTTAAGGTTCCCGTGAGATAGATACTCTTTCAAAAATGTTATTTCGTTGATGTGTAATAGGTTTTAATTATATGTAGATAAGTCATGTTATGCTTTTTATAATTGCGAGTAAAACCGCGCGGGCACGTCTAGTAAAATATATTACAGTCCACATATAAATGAAATAAAAAAATGAAAATTCAAAGTTATATAGAACGTAGTAGAAAAATAAAGACTATCATTATATTTATCAATTTACTTAATTGACAAAGAAACATCAATACTAAATGTCTAATATTCCTTAGGTTACGTAACAGATATGGATATTTCTCGTGAGCCATACAGTGTGATAAGTGATCAAGATAACTGATAAGCTAAGAAAGTAGACATCGCAGTTTCGCATCGAGCAAATATTCAAGAGAAAGCAAAACTGTTTGTAGAACAAAACGCTCCATGGAGTGAGGCTGATCGAAACAAAAAATAATATCACCATTCAACGTATTACATCTACTTTCATTCTCAAAAGAATATCAGAAGTAATTAGTACCGTATACTTACTTCCCGTGAGACAACTATATGCGTCCATGCGTGCAAGTCCGGTTTATGGTAATATCCAAAAAACATGTAATTTTGATACATGGCTTTTTGTCAATTTTGGACACGAGTTTATTACAACGATGGAGGAAGTATATGTATGTCTGAAGCACAATCCAACACACTGCTCCGATACCCATTGGAGAAACAGGATTTTAAAATGTTTAGGCAAATTTCTGAGTAATGCAATGTGATCTGTTTAAAACAGTGGACATCCCTTACTTTACATCCCAATAAGTACTAATTTTGTAAATAAATAGTAACGTAGGTTTATTACAGTTTAATTCTTGTAAAAAATTACTTTATTGTTTCTCTTTTAATGCATAGTACTTATGGTCCGGACTAAAAATCAATGCAGCGATTCTATCCCGGCTTTTGGTGAGCTCCGGTATCTTTTTCATAAACTTTTGCTGCAGTACTAACTAAATTGCTAAAATAATATATATACATTTTTATTATTATCTTTAATGTACAGGTACGTTTTTCATTGATTATGAAAGATACATTATTTAGGTAAGTACATACACTTACCTGTATCAATGTTTGTATGTCCGTATTTATCTGTTTGTGTCAAAGTTTATGAAATAAATCATTTACCTATCTATCTAAATAACATGTTATTGTAAGATAGACACATTATTTATATATTAAACTTCACTACTATATGTAGATAGGTATTACATTTTTATCACTTCAAGTAATTCAATTTCAATAGCTATGACGTAACGTTATAAAATTTTAGATCCTCTCTAGTTCTCTACCCTCCGTATGAATGGGAGCACGTAAAGTAGCGTCGACTGTGAAACGATGTAAATTCGTAGCCTTGTGCTTCTCTAAATCGATATTGCTTTATTCAAGTATGAAATTATTAGAAATATGTTTTGGTAGTGTACAGGAGCACACCTTTAAAACGTTTCAGTTATTAATTTATTTGCACTATGAAATTATAAGCAATATAAATGTTTGATGCAAATGTTGCCGTGAAGACTAGTTGCAATAAATTTCAGTTATAGCTCAGTAAAAGCTCTTCGTTGGTGACCATATCGAAAGCGCGTTAACTACGTAGATAAAACTGAAGCGATTGTTTTCAAACTGTAAATTACATTACAGTTTCGAATTAACATGGGATCTGCTCAAAATTGCATTAATACGACACATTCCAGCCGCGTCGTCGAAGGCGGATAAATAATACGTAGATTCAAACGCACGAGAATCGCAAAAGACCTACGCGTAGCTTTCCTTGGCAATTATGGTGCACGCTTTTTGTCAATCTCCTTAATTATGGTCGAGATGACACTAACACTTGTTAGTTTAAAGCCTGCCATTTCTGAACCTGACTTTGTATAGGCCCCTATAATTATAATATGAGCATTTTAACTTGTGAGCTAATACAATTTACAAGAAAGCGACCATTTGGACTACAGCGTACGGGCAAGCTTATCCTGCTCCGTTTTTAAGGTGGACTGCTAATTAATGAACCATCATTAACTAGCAGTCAATCCCAAAAACCAAATATAACAATATTTGGTGGTGTATCATCATAAACCCGGTCCAAGACCTGTATGTTAGGAAGGGCTTTCTATATAATATAAAGACACATACCATTGATAATGTTGAACCAGAGTTGAACGCAGATTATTGCGAATTAATTTGCGATCTAACTGTATAACATAGATGCCCGCAAAATAACGCCTGATACTATGAACTATCTAAACTTAATCACTTATCTGACAGATTTTGTATATATCACCTGTCAAATAAGTTGTGCGTGGGCAAATTTATCAGCTAGTGGCGAAACGGGCCGTTAATCACAGTTCTTTGAAACGATACAACACCTTGTAATACAATATAGTACGAATTTATTACAAATTATTATAACATTTTCGAAAACTTAGTCTGTCAGTACCTGAACGTTTAATAAAGAATCTTTAACCGTAGGTAAGCAGTACAAATATATACTACTCTGCATAAAAGGATTTTTGCATAAAGGTCTCAGTAAATGTATTTGACCTAATATAATTTATTGTTCTTATATATACATTCTCCAGATGAACTAAGAAGACGGAATATAGATCAACAAAGCTTGTTTATTTTTACGAGACCACCCAAGATGTAGTTAAGAAAGGTTAGTAAAGTTATTTTTAATCTGTAAGCTTTCATTCATAAAAGTACTTGTACGATTTCAGTTTCCAAACTAGGCCAGCTACTTTAATTTAGAACGATTTTTCCCTAGTTTTTATAGAATTGTCGTTAATATTGAATTATGTCTGTAACTGATTATCATATGCATTTCTAGATTAGTATCAATAAAATATAGGCTGGGATGTGAATTCCCAACAGCAGGTACTTTCCTACAAAACAGGACTTGACATTTTATCGGAAATGGTAGCATGTTACGGTTTACGGAAATGTTTACTTCCTAACACCTTACATAGTTATTGTTTATCGGCGTCTACTATGAAAGATCTTCGTTTTGCTTTTCCGCACACGTCGGTTACATTGTAGATACGAGTTATGGTTTACACTCACAGGTTCTGAAAATCTATTCAACGGCAATTGTTCAACGTTCGAAACAAAGAGAATTTCTCGATTCTATCGCGAATCTCGGCGTTGTGTAGATATTTAATAGCGTCGCTAATCTCAGATACTGGATGCGATACTGCAGGCTATGATTTATTTTAATAGCCAACAACCGAACGATTGGGTACTTTCCTTTCGTCAGAGGCAAAAAGACAGATCGAATTTGGCCGTAATGATTTATTCACGGGGTCGCTTTCTTCATCATAATATAATTTAACATCTAGTTGCGTAATTAAGATGTAATATAATAACTTGATTGGCTTTTACTTATAAGTCAGAGTGAGTCTATAGATGTAAGAGCGTCGATCGAGTTGTCGAACAATTTGCAATAATGAAAACAAAAAAATGCAATGGTGCACACCTACACGCTCCATTAATATGGTCGGTTGATTGGCTTCGTTACGTCGTAACTTTATAAGTATGTTGTGAACTTATGATGAAATACATAACATGATAGGTCCAAGGTGGCGTCACGGTATGTTTATAGAAATAGTTATTAAAAGCTCTATACAACTAACGAAACAATACTGCGATTTACTCGAAGCAATACAGAGCATGAACACCACACCTACTGTAAGGCAAAAGAAGACAAGTGCCAATCAAAAACACATCAAATTAATCACGAGGCCTAAACTAGCAGTGGAGATGCGGCGAATTTAACGCTAGCAACCTTCGGACAAGGTGAGACTGCACACAACAGAATCTGACCTACAAGATTTGTAAAGCCATAAGCCTTGTTTTTCCATGTTTTCTTAATTTATTGTCGTATAACATGTTTAAATTACCACTCAAGTTCACATTTAAAGTATGGCAGTTTGATGTGGTGAACTTTTTAGAACGGTCATATTCAGCAACAAGAACGAAAAGGGTTGAGGGCTGATATGATAATGTTCAGTTATTACTATTCATTGCTATTATTATGAATCTGAACCTTTTGGTACAACGTGTCATTCAAATATCTTCACATAAATGGCAAATAGATGGCCAATCGTCGGACTAGGGGTACATCAGTGACTATTGAACATTATAAATCAACGTAGCATGCAAAATGTACATGTAGTACAGTACATTTCTAAGCACTACGGTCAGTCTTGTATTAAATTCCGAAAGGTTAGTGACGTTGGTAATTCGAAGCACGCTCCCACACGGTCGTGAACCACTTTGCACGCAGACTATCCAGAAGTTTAATCGTAACCTAAATTCGTGTCCGCGATTAATATTTTGTAAGAAAAATCATTTTTGCCCTGAGTCGAATTGGTCCATTTTAATTCGTTGAAAATTCGTTTATCGTTTAAATAACATTATATTAGTATTTGCGCACACGTATATCACGTAAATAACGTTTGGGATATATTAATTGACACATCTTTTTTTTTTGCATAGCTTGTCATGAGACAAATATTTGTAAATATATATGCCTACATGTGGCGAGCGGAACAAGGTCCACGCCATATTGGACAGTCGTGGGCGGAAGTATGCACAGGCCACACTCGGGTAGACCTACTCATAATGTAACGACAGCGACTGTCGCAACATTACAAATAAGTCAACTTGACGACATATCAACTTGTCGTGTCGAAAGAAACATTTTGTGAGGAGACCTATATTTCAGAAAAAACAATCAAAAATTATGATAATTGTTTAAAACATTTATATTATTTTGCTATGATAATAACCATGGGACTTACAACTATAGTTTCGACGACTTCCACATAACTAATTGAACTAAAATTTAGTACAGGAAGGTGGGTAGTATACTTATAGTACTTATACAACTTCGATGTCAATGTAATAATTAAATTATATTATTGAGTTAATTTAATGACCAGCGTCAGCACCAGGTCATAGTGCGTGAACTAAAGAAGATATCCTCACCGTGTTTAAGTTTAAGCTTAATGGATTACTCTAATAAGCACACTTTGTTTTAGTAGGTACTTAAGATATTTACATCTAGGTATTGTGTTCTATCTTTATCTAACAAATATACCTATTATAATACACGTGGACGACATCAAGAACTTAGCAGCTGTACTTGAAGACACCTATAGGAAATTTACATCCCGTTTCGCCGTTTCCATTGTCATGATAAAGAAACCGGTCCATCACCCGGCAAAAGTCACTGGCAAATATCACACGGTAAATAAAAACCAGCACATCGAAACGTGTTCGCTTACACGGCCAAGTGAACATGCATTCGGGAACGTAAGCTAGGTTTAGGCTCGTATTTCAACAGACACAAATAGACTGATGCGGACAGCCATACCTACGGTGAAAAAGCTTTATTGGATGCACTGTAATTATCTTAAATCTTGATTTATATCCGAATACTGTTTTCTAATTGGATCATTACAATAATTTCTTAATTATAATGAAATTTCAATTTTTTACTATATCGATCAAAACAAGCCAAACAATAATGTATAGGTAATGAACAAGGAACTGTTGTACATAGGTACCTCCAACACCAAAAGTATATGTATGAAAATTTGGTTAAATTTTAAAAGTTCTTTCGCGTGAATGCATCTGATGTTAAGTGGTAACGAAAGTCCACATAAAAAACAGAACATAGCAACAGAATCCCACCAGAAGTCAATTACGGATTCATAGGTCCCTGAGGGCAAAGGAGGAAAGTTTTATACCCGAATTAAGTTTGAAGTCACTGATGTCGATAAAAATACAACGGTAACCATTGGTTTTATAAGATGCTACTATTTCGAAGATAGTAGAACCCTTTGTAGTGATGTAGTAAAGGTTATCTACTTGTTCGAGGCACTCCATGTTAGTCTTCAGGAGTTACAAAGCAGTTGTGGCCACCCGCTGGTGTCTGATAGATCAAGACTGATATCTGGGGTCGATTAGGGTATTATGAGACGATAGAATCTGATCGACGATAGAATCGACAATGGCAGCACTTAGCATCAAATGGATTGTATACTCGATTGCTACCCCTATAATAGAAAAATACATATTGGCAAAATAAGTACAACGCGTGCTGTCGCAGACATACTGCACTTGTACCTATGTCGGAATTGTCTCATAACTTATACCCCTTGAGACTGTATCTTGGCTCATGTCCAATATTTCCTTCAATTGAAAACCAACTACCTACCTACTTCATCATTAAACTAGATTATATCTCTTTAGATATCTCAAATACCTATTTCGGTGTTTTTATCCGTGAATCAATTGACACGATCTCCCAAGTATAACAATTCTGGTGATACAACGAAAAATCAGCTGTAGAATACTAATCAGCATTATATCAAACACATTTATTCTTCGAATTTTACCTACATGTTCAGGGACACATAAAATTATTCTAAAAATATTCATTAACTTCACAAATTCAGAAATAATAAGTACCTACTTACTTTAATGATCGTAATTATCATAATGATCACTGTTCTATCAATATTTGAACTATTTACATACTTCAAACATGCGGTTTAAGTATTTTTTTATAATATGAATGAGAGAAGCAGCACGCGAACACTTAGCATATTATCATAAGAAGTGGCCGCTGCCACCTATGAACACCTGTTTTCAACCCCAGATGAGGTACGATAAGATTCCTACATAAAGTCGATCACAGATACGTTGCTACCTCTGAGGACACAATTGGAACGCCTCGGGAAGTACCTATGTGTCCCTTACCACCCTTCAAACCACAGTACACTTCACACCTTAGCACTCAACGCTGCTATTACTCGTATTTAGGCAGAAAACGGTGTAGCGTTGATGCCATCATACTCAAACACACCAGAGTTCTTCCACAAATAAAATTATAAGTATGGTTTCGAAATTGTTAATGCAGATATATGTATATCTAATTTGTCTGTACTATCAATCAACTAAAAATGTAAGTTTCTTTTAGATGTTCGTTACGTAATGAAATCGCTGCGAATTTCTGTTCAAAGGATGAAATCTCAGACATTACTACAGGATGCCAACTAACTTGGAACATTCCCAATTCTTCACTATACAATGAGATAAGGCAAGATAACTTTTAAGAAATTTTGACCAAGTAATAAGTACATACCTATTAGAATAAATACACGTCGTTGGGAAAATATAACGTAGATACATGATATTAACTTTGCATTGCAAGGATACATCAATCGGTGATTGACAAGGTTAAAAAACTCGATCTTCAGAGTCGATAAGGTTTTCGAATGTACTCCTTGGAAGATCAATGATGTGATCAACGTTAACTTATAATAGTGTGGATAGTTCATGTTTATTTAGGTGCATTATTGTAGTCATTTATGGTCTATGTATATAAAAATGAATCTCTATTCCCTTGGCTATCGCATCACGCCTGAACGGATGGAACTATTTCGCTTATTCTTTTTAGATGTGTTAATTATTCTCCGGAGAAGATTCTCACGAAAAATATGTAGAACAAAAAACAACTTGAAAACTTAGAATAACGAGTAATTTTACATAAATGCCAGTAGAAATAAATAATTTATATGGCTGAACAACTTTTGCCGGGTCAGCTAGTAATTAATTAATTTAATTTTTTTACAACAATTATTTTTCACTTTTTAGTTTAATTTATCACAAAAGCGTGATTTTTAGATTTTTTTTCATATTATTGCATTATCGGTCCTTAATAAGTACGCAAAGTTTCAATATAATCCGATCTTCCTAAGTGGGTCAAAATAAAATTAAAAGTTCCCGTTACATACAAACATACAACCGAAACTAATAAAAGCGTGTTAAAAATAAACATTTGACAATTAGTAATGAAAAACGATAAATTCATTTACTGAAAAACAAAGATCTCGAAATGAAAAGCTCACGGAATAAGCGTGACTCATTCATCTCCTGCTTTCGTTCCATTATTTGCGAATTCACTAACTGCAGGATCGTGAGTTCCTCGTCGGATACTATCGGTTTCGTGCCCTGTTTATAATGAAGCACAGTAGAAAGACCAAATTTTCTTTAATAAGAGACTGACAATGTGAATACACAGTCAATAAAATGTTTTGAGAGAAGAAATTAGGCAAATGTAATTCAACCAATTATTTCGGATTGTAAATAGTATCAACAACTTATATAAACAAAGTTGTTTATTTCCTTATGTAATTAAGGAGCGTTTTACCATGATCTCTCGTAATTGGAATACTCCATTTGCAATATTAATAAAGTACATAATTTGCATGTTGAAGGATTCGGTTGTGAGATTGTATCATATACTTGACATTATTGATCAAAACAGATCTAATACTCTTTGCCTTGCAGAATGCCTACGCTACAAAGTCGACGAGGAAGTGTCTATAGTGGCATTACGATCAAACCCTATTAATCATTAACTAAGTTATTCTAATGAATCACGGCAAACAAACATAATGCAGCTTGCAATCGATGGCAATCAGTTCGGTACACATTAATATGCACTTAATTGGAATTCTTCTTGCAAACTCGTTTGCATCGAGCGAGTCGACTTACGTATCTCGACGACAATTCAATGTCTTTATCAAAACATGATAGACTATAAATAGTTCCATGTTGTTTGATAATTATCTTAACACATAAAGAGTAAAGACCAACGAACAGATACTCCAGCAATAAGATATTGGTTCGCTATTAATTGACTTCATATTTCCTCCATTCGATTATGGCCGACTTAACACGGCGTGCATATACAAGTATCCCGGCGACATTAAAAGTACTTGTTTTTTGTAGCTCGATTTTCTAATTTAGTTCTTTGTTCAGTGTTCCTGGTGACCAGGCGAAGACGTGCTCGCCATAAAACAGCAAAAAATCGTATTTACACAAAGAACAAAAGTTCTTCGATAAATTCATGGACGCGGAAAAGTTCAGACGTATCTTCGACAAGGTCAGGTTCAACGAAGTACATCAATTATCGTGACAGAATGCCATATCACTCAGCGCACAATAAACTGAGATTCGATAAGCCTGTGATTTATTGTGAAAAAGCGATTGGCTAAAGCGATTTATTCAAATTCTACTTTGTTGAAGGAGTGAAAATGATAAAACCTGTGGGAAAGGAAACTGCGGCGAACAATCAGTCTGATACTCTCCATTTCCATTATCACGATCGTATTGGCCGCGTGTTTTCTCTGCAGAACCATTCAATGCCGCAATCTTGCGACGCCCTCTCGAATGCTTAGTCTAATAGTCTTTTTCATTTCATTCTATATTGATTGATTCATCTGATGACATAAAAGTAAGACGGTGTCTACAGCTACACTCGTTTTGTTGTCCTACAAATAAGTATGTGTAAGGAAATATGTAGTATGTTATTTTGTAATTGTTATTAATTTATTTTTAAACGTTACATGTTGACGAAACGTTTAGAGGTATGCGTGTTTAAATTCCAGTATATAATTCCAGTATGTTCTAATAATGTAATAGGTACGAGTCACACAATTTATCTTGACATTTTACACATATTAAACTTCCAGTCACATTTACAGAAGGTATTTTAACTTAAAACTAGTTTCATTAGAATACGATTAAAATTTCAAAGATTACAAGTAAACATGTGCTCTAGGAAATATAAAAGTTACCTAATTAATATTTATGGCTGCCCTGAACAAAATTAACCGTCTTACCTGAAAAAGACAACTTGTTCACTTTTAGAGCTGGTGAGAAGTACTTCAAAGATACCCGATTTGAAACTGTTTTGTTTCATTGAACACGAATGTGTAAAAATTTCCCTTTCGCTGAGCAAATGGCACGTCGATTTCAATTTAATTTACGATAAGAGCAGCAATACGCTCCACGTTAATTTGGGTGAATAAAAGGCGAATAAGCGTCCGCGTGATCTGGGTCGGTAACCACAGAGTGATGGACTGCTTTCGCGGTCGACGGCCAACGAGCCGTGAGTCTCCGAGATGCCGCCACGGTCTGATGACCTAACCTTGGCCGCTTCCATCCCGACTCATCCCTAGTACCTACTCCTATGATATCATCAGCGAAAAAAAACGTGTTCCATGTGGCCAGTAGGCCCAAGGACGGAGTTTCGATCGGTGGAAATATTATAGCGCCACAGAATATTAAAAAGGAAAGTCGGGTTAATGACCCCACGGTGGACGGTAGACTGATGGCTGTTCCGATTCTTTTTTTAACTACGAAAATGTTGTATTCCGAACCGGTCGCGACCATTTTTGACATCTATATGAAACGAGCGCTAAACGAAAAACGAAGTCGATTAGTGAGTTAATAATATTGTCAAACTAGAAATGTTGCACGCCGCTGAATGCAATCCGTCGATGATTTTTGCACTAGGTATCATTCGCAAAATTTATTACGTATTGGAGAGCAGATCGTATGCGACTTTCTAAGCTTTTGTCGTGAAATTGTTGCGTTAATGCATTTTACACCGCGTGCGGAACTCCCGCTATCGCTAACTCTGTGTCCGTTTCCTCGGCGACATCGTAGCGCAATGTCAAGTATTACTTAATTATTATTTTATATGATTCATTACCGCGACAGTGATTGTACAGTTGTTGGTATTAAAAGAATATAAATATAGTTATCGACTTATCGCATTCGCATAACTTATCGTGCAAACGGTGAAACACCGATAAGGAGGATCACGTTCACTTAGCGATACAGCTGGTCGGTTGTCATTATCGGCATTCCTATGGCATAGGATGTCAGCGTGAACGCAAATATCGGCTCACCGAGACTGCGACGGAGGCGCTGGGCACTACGGAGGCCTCCTCGGCGTTGCCCTCGGGAGCGCTGAGGAATCGGCGCAGGGTGCCGTATCCGGAGGCCGAGGCGACCATAGCTACCATTATCGACACGCACTACACAGTTACCACTGGCTCTCACGGTGACATCACTTTGCGGCGGCTGCGCGGACTGGGAGGATGCGCGCGCGGCGTGCTGCGCGCCCGTCGCGTTTCAACTGCCTGCGCCCAGCGAGCCACGCGCCCCCCTACCAAGACGCTAGAATACTATTTGATTTCCGAGATAAACGCGCCAGTTCAGCATATCCGCTACGATTAACGCACCGCGCCTTAGTTAACCCTCAACGTATAAGACATGAACCTATGTAGATAATTGTTTATTATTATTATTAGATAGGTACTCTCTTATGCTTGAACGTGATAAACAAGATAAATATACGATAATAAACACTATCAACTTTTCTTTAGCAGATTAATGGGTACATTGGAAAAATCTTAACATTATTTGTGCACTTAAGTAATTTCTAGGTGTGTAGGTATATAATAAGTGAAATCATCTGAGGTCATTAAAAATTTAACACTGAGATCTGTTCATACAGCTGGTTCATAATATAGATAAGATCATTGTATTGCATATCTTGTTTTATGTCATACATACATTACATTAATTTAAAGGTAATAAAAATATATGTATGTACATATTATGTATCTATGTGCCTACCTTTATTGTTTACAGTACAAAACATGTCAAGCATTTCTATTAAAATTGCATAACTGAAATTGTACTTAATGCAAGAACAGAAATTTAAGAATCCGAAAAAGTTTAATGTATTTATCTCTAGAAAATAAACTAAATTTATCTAAACAGTTTCATGTTGATCACAACATTCCAAGCAAGAAAGCATTACATTAAATTTAATCAGTCTATATTTAAAGAAAGGCATGTCAGCCTGATAAGATATCTAATAAATTAGCTGAATTCCTTCCCAAGTACCTAATCCATTCCTTGTGATAGTGCGATACATATTACTTAATGGACTGCAATTAATGATGGTGACATTAATTATTTTTCAAAATAGGTAACACATTAATAACAAAACAAATAAAATGTACTTTACTAACATCAAAATCCTGACTAAAACCTAAAATGGGTAGTTTGCATAACTATGTGTTAGTGAAGTTTAGCTTTTAGCATATATCTAGGTATTTTTGCTCTACAATGTTGTCCTAAAATAGTAATAACCCTTATTATTAGTATTTAACCCCTTCCTATGGTTGTCATATATGATGATTAAGAGATTAGATTATGATGTGCAAGATTTTCCCTAATCTGTTATTGAGAAATAAATAAATGTAGAACTGGGTTCAATATAAACTAGCTATAATCCCTATGGGCATTGCACATCTATTCTGAGATAAATCTACGAATAAAATCTTCTAAATAAATAAAAAAAAACCTTCTCAATTAGGCAGAAACAGACTGACTATAAATACAAATCATCATGATTTCAACTTAAATGGATTAGAAAAACAATCAATGAGTACCAAAGAGTCACACAGATGAGTCATAGCAACACTCAGGTAAGGAAAAAGGAACTGTTGTAATGAATAATCAAATTCTCAGATAAATGCTACAATCACAAAGCATAAGCCCTCACAATTGTTATCATTAAGAAGAGATTAGGTACTTGAAGAGTAAAATGGAACTTAAGTAGCAGTACTCAGATCTCAGATGTGTTGTGTCTCCTGAACATTAAAATAGTCTTTGGTTTTACAGAGAACCACGGGACTACCTGTAGCTGATGACAGATGCATTACCACACCCGAGGAATAAGATGGTCACCTCAAGTGTAACGCAGCCTTCTTTCAATACTGTCAACTGCAATGCAAGAATTGCTTTACACTAGAAATAGCTAAGGCAGTGGCGCCTCCCTAGTCAAACTACTGATTCTATCACCTAATATTTAGTCAATCACAACACACAGTAGGTGTCATGTAATTTAACAAAACTGAATTCTAATACTTCTATTCCAATATTTAACTGTGGCAGTGTCTTCTTATAAACAAACATTAACTTGCTAAATGCAAATGAGTATTTAAATGGTACAAGACTAAGCTCGAGCCAAATTCAAAAAGGTCAGTGTTAGTGAGTCACATGTTGGTGATAAAAGTTCTTTGCAACACATGCTGCACATGACCAAAAATAGACAATTGGTGCAAGGTATATATAGGTAGGTAAGGTAATTAAGACAAAGTATATACATATTAAAAAGTGCCTAATTGGCCTACATTTCTTAGAAGTCTTTATAGAGTAGAAATATATTTATTAGATACCAGTCTTTGAGGTCAGGTACGTACCTGACAAATATATCTATAATAATCTCTATATAATTATGAATGAGGATAGGTAGATATTCTTTGGTCCCCTAAATTACATCCACTGTAGAAGATAACATATTTTGTTCTTTTCTTTAATGTCCTATTAACATTTAGGGATGTAAATATCCAAATCATATTATGTTTTGCCAATGGGCATAACATACCAAACTTAAATAGGGATGCAGCTAATTAAACTGAATGCTATTACTACATAAAACTGATATAAGTAATGATGCAAACTCTTACTACTGAGTTACCACATTCAAGTTTGTAAGTCTGCCTAATAATAATTAATCCAGTGTAGATTTCTGTATTGATGTGACTGATACGGTTGTAGTTGATTCAAGAACATATATAGTGGAGATGATAGGAAAAGAGATTCTTCAGTAGCAAAAAGTAAAATTTTAACTACAGTTGTGACTTCGTATGTCTGTAATACCATAGTTAGTATGCTTGGTTGTGTCTGTCACAGACTATAACAGGTAAAAAAATTGTGCAAAGTGGTTCTACTGCTATTTAAACCCCTTTGTCAACTTCTAATATCGAAAAATAAGAGAGGGTGTGGCGTTAGTCAAGGCTGACTTCACACAGCCTTTGTTTCATCATAGCCACTTAATTTCATAACATCACTTACACAAATATATTACTAATTTTATTATTATAATGTAATGCCAAGTATAATTATGCCAAATTGTTTAAACAACTGAAAGACAAAGGAGGTCCTCATAAACATATCTGATATGACAACTAAGGCACATAACAATGTTCTAATACCAATAATTTATTCCACAGGAGTGTGGGTTGCATTCAAGTGCACCCACACTTTGCCTTGATTTGTTTAGCTTTTTTGAATAGTGACACCATCACTTTTTATCGTTTCTATGAGAACAACATGTGTTTGGATGGATATGAGCCCAAATTGGGCCTTAAAGGTGTAATCCTTAGGTTTTCTACAAAAAATCGAAAAGAAAATATATTTTGAGCTCCATCGACTCAGTACTACAAGTTTACAACACACAAATGGCAAAGCCTTGCAAATGGAACGAAAATTATGAACCATGTGCACGATAGAGGTGAAATTATTAACAACCGGCAATTAAAGACGTCTCAGTCTCACCTGTTTGGTGTCCACAGTGTCTGTGGCCTCCATGTTGGCAAATGTCCTCTCCTGCCTCTCCATGACTTCGAAAACATCAGAAACGCCTATTCCATTTACTGGGAGTAACAAACGCACACAATTCGAGCATAAACATAACAATCACGATGGTACAAAAATTTATAACGAAACAATGTCAATGATCAGACCGCACACGTTAAGACACCGAGTCCGCTACGCCACCAAAAAAACTGTCTAAATAACAACTTGATCACGCAATTGGACGCATTTTGATTATTTCAACAGAGAAACAAAGCACCAATGTTGATTTTTTTGGCTAGAATCATGAAAACACTGTTCATCACCATCTTAAAATTTCACACATTCCGTCATCGAGGCCGACTGACTCTGGTCGCTGCCCTGGTTGTAACTCATTTTACGCAATTATTTTGTTTGTCACATAACACCTCACATATTAACATTCAATATACTAAT
>DWPW01000059.1:0-16002 GCA_018252015.1 Astraptes brevicauda
TAGTGAGGAAACCTGCACACCTGAGAGCTCTTAAAAGAAAAAGTTCTCAAAGGTGTGTGAAGTCTACCAATTCGCACTTGGCCAGCGCGTTGGACTTTGGCCTGCCCCCCCTCTCATTCCGAGAGGAGACCCGTGCCCAGCAGTGGGACAATAATGGGTTGACGACGATTCTTAAGCCCAATTTAAGATTTCCTGAATCGGTGTTACTTGCTAGTCAATGGTTGCTCGCTAGTTCAAAAAATAAATAAAAGCGCATGACTAATTATGGTAAAAATACAATCGTTGACAATTACAAATATGTAATTAAAATATACTTATCACATTAGAAACACGAGATTATGCTTACTTGCTCATTAAACGATTTCATACGAGTTAAAAACGCTTCGTCCCATTTTGAGAATAGTAGATTATTGACACTATCAAATATTAAAGTTGCTTTCATATTGACTAATGCTTCTAAATAAAATACTATGAAGTTATATTTCAAGTGGAAAGCTAATTATAAATTATTTTGTCTGTTTTTTTTAACAATTCAAAACAGTCAATATTAGTATTCCAATAAATCTACAAGACAATACCACAAGAGTACGAATGAGTGACATTGACAGAAACACAGTTCTACCAACCATAGTTTGTTAAATCAATGGCAGCCTGTGGAACAAAGAGTAAAGAGTAAAAGCATAATAAACGTGGAAAAAAGAAATTTATACTATAGAATTCAAAGTAATGATATGTAGGCATCGAAAAAAAGATTATTGAGTTTAATACTATGTAACATTGATATAAGTTACGAAATGTTTGGTAATAACTTGATAACAAAAAAAAAACACTAAAATTTTAACCATATTGTCAAGTTCAACATTATTTTGTACATTTTAAATTAATAATTGTACTATAGTTTTTTATATGTGTTGATTCCCTATGGTGTCATCTTTATACAGTACTTTTTTCTTTGATATAGCTGCAGCAATTTTAGTTAGAATTACAATTAGAAAATATGCTTTAAATCAATATGGTCATGGAGTGCTCGAAACGGTTGAATGCCGAATCTAAGCGCGGCGAGAGACTCTATATCGGTTGTCTGACAGAGACGCTAGAGTGGTTAGTGGTAAGAATACGATTACTGATTTCTGTGTTTGTTTGTTGTACTATCAGCTTCTATGCCATTTCCACCGTTTATGCATTTTCCATTTCTATTTCATACTTAGAAGCTTTTGTCTATGGCAAAAGTGCGAATCATAAACAATTAAAAGTAACAAAATAAATTACTTTGTAAGTCAATGTCGTTAACAATTGTCAATTTGTCAATAACATGTGCTAAAGTTGGTAGTAGATTTTTTGAAAATATTTGTTTATATCGCAGCTATAGAATTAGACTTCGAAAGTTTAAATGCTTTATTTATATGAAAAAATACATAATAAACGATGAATACTAAACAAAATAACTTAGTCAGTATAACATTAACTTGTAATACACTTTGTCTTGAAAAACTTGTGAAACAATTGTTAACGTAATTTGATGTTACAGAAAAAAATTAAATCACTTTGTTATTTAACATTGGGTGGCTCCTTATCGTATCAGTTTATATATTATAAGAAGGATTTTAACGGGTACTATGAGAATGTTCTTCAACCCTTGATTCAACGAGTCGATCCAGAGTTAGCTCATAAAATTGGAGTTAGTGCAATTAAATATAGAATATTTCCATGTGAATCTTCAGAGGATCCAAAAGTTTTAGTAAGCATTCTTTATATATTTTTTTAAAATTTGAAATGAAAGAAACTTTATAAAGAAAGTAGTTTAATGTAGCAGTGATCATAAAAATGTGGTATGACTAATATTTTTTGCAAACAAAATTCCCGAAATTTGTAACCAGTCCTAATAGTACAAGAATTCTATGTATAATTTAATTAGGCAAATGTATTTCACCCACTTAGAAACTAGTTTTTTTACATCTAGTATTCTGAACCGTTTGTGGTTAAACTCCGGCGGCACCACCGCAATACCTATTTCTGCCTAATAACAGCAGTGTTAAGCACTGCTGTGTTCTGGTTTGAAGGATATGGTAAGGGCGACATAGTTATTCGAGGTGTTCCAACTTAGTCTTCAGGGATAGCAATGTGTCTGTGGCTGATCTCATTTGGGACTGTCACTTATCTGGGGTTGACTATAGATTTCCATGGGCGGCAGTGGCCACTTACCATCAGGTGGGCGGCTGCATACTCATTTACTATTTCCATAACAGAAAAAAAGCTTGGTTTATATGTTTATATCTGCTTGATACAAAGGTGACCAATATAGTAGTTATGTTGGTGGAGTCAATCCATAAAAATTTCTACCATCTTAACAATTGGCTTTCTTATAAAACTTCGGATACTTGACCTAATAAAATATTTTAGTAGAAGATTAGGGTCATTAAGATTTTTAATATGAAACAAAATCTATATTTTTAAAAATAATATTTTCAGAAAACGAAATTTTTAAATTATGATCTGAGTAATCCCATTGGCATAGCAGCTGGTTTTGACAAGCATGGTGATGCTGTAGTGGGATTGAGAAAAATTGGCTTTTCCATTGTAGAAATTGGTTCAATCACTCCTGAACCACAGTCAGGAAATGCTAAGCCTAGAGTGTTCAGGTTACCAGAGGACAATGCTGTTATAAACAGATATGGATTCAATAGTGAAGGGCACAATGAAGTTTACAAGAAGCTTGAAAGCATAGATAAGGCTCTATTAGATAAAGGACTCCTAGGAATTAATTTGGGAAAGAATAAACTTTCAGAAGATGCTGTCCATGATTACACTACTGGCATAAATAAATTTCACAATGTAGCTGACTATTTTGTTATAAATATAAGCAGGTAAATAACAAACATTGGGATTAATGTGATACATTGAACTATGTAGGTAGTAAATGTCATATATTTTACAATTTTCAGTCCAAACACTCCTGGTCTAAGATCCTTGCAAAGCAAAGAAGAGTTACAGAAACTTTTAACTGCTGTAAATAAAACAAGAAAATTGTTACAAGCTGATAGAAATCCTCCACTGCTGCTTAAATTAGCACCGGATCTAAATCTAGAAGAAACAAAAGAAATTGTTTCTGTAATAACTAAGAAGGAAACATCTGTTGATGGGCTCATAATCTCTAACACCACAATAGACAGATCTGGCCTTGTGAATCAAGAGTATTCAAATGAGGCTGGTGGTCTCAGTGGAAAGCCATTGAAGGATAAATCTACAGAGATGATTAAAACAATATACAAGCTGACTAAAGGTATGTTACAAGATCATACAATTAGTGTTTTGTTATCCTGTAAAAATGATTACATGTTTCAAAGCATTCTCTAATGTTCATATCAGGTACTATGAATTTGTTGTCTTAAAGCCTTGAAATAAAATTTCATTCATTTTATTATCATATTACAGGAAAAATACCTATCATAGGTGTTGGAGGAGTTTTTAACGGTGAAGATGCATATGAAAAGATATTAGCCGGTGCCAGTGCTGTTCAAATATATACAGCCTTAATATACCATGGACCATCAGTTGTGACAAGAATAAAAAAAGAATTAGCAGATCTTTTAACACGAGATGGTTATAATAGTGTTAATGATGCAGTTGGTAGCGGAGTGAAATGATTAATACTTTACTATAATAATCAAAACTTTATTGATATAGCATATAACATGTTAATAATAAAATATTTTATATTGTTCCTAATAATAATATTAGCTGTTTATTTTTTCTGCTCCCCCTGAAACCAATAACATATTTATATTTAAAAAAATGTAGTCTAAAACACGTCCTAGATGATTGCAAAATGGTAAGAATTTAAACATTTGTTTATATTAATGATCTTATATTGAACAAATTAGTTTATATACCATTTAAATAAGTTCATTTTTACCTTCTATTTTGCAGTTAGGAAGTTGTGAATTTAGATATTGCTTACATTCTTCCAAATTACTAACACTTTCTAGGCTAAACAATATAAGATTCTGAAGTTTACTCAAAGCTTTAATCTCTTTCAGCCCTGAGTCGGTGACATTAGCACACTTAGAAACTTGAACATATGAAAGAGTTTCCCTTCCATAGGCAAGTCCCTTCATTGCACGGTCGTCAATATATTTGTTGTCGTGTAAGGTAATTTTTTGTAACATTGTGCAGCCACCTGAAGCAAAATATCTGTTATTTTATACATTTAATCAAAAAAATTCAAAAATGCGTAAGGAAATAGACATACTTAGATGCGGGAATCCATAATGAGATATAGATGATTCTGTGCCATCAATTTCCAACACTTTAGGTACACTCTCTTCATCTGAAGGTAATAAGTTGTAGTCGGCCAGGGCTTTACCATTTGCCCATACGACTTTGCCACCATTACGCAGTACCCACTCAGCGCAAGCTCGATCCGGTCCCACCACCCTTATCCTCTCGGGGTCCGGCTTATTGAACATCATATTCACGTATTCCCAAAATGACCGAGTTTGAATACGCCATGGTTTCCTCGTAATAAGCCGGTGTGTATTAATCGCCTGTTTGATAAAAATAACAATTACATGTATAATTACACAGTACGTAAATTTGATACGATTCACTATTTATTGTGTTATTGGCATTTTTTCACACTGAATCATTTGTTTACAAGTTTCTAATAAAATTTAAAAATAGAAATATTTACATGTTTCGTAGCGAACATTTTTACAGGTTTCCTTCGTTTTGTCAGATACTATACGATATATCGATTATTTAAATTTTGACTCCTCTAGATATAAATTATAAAACATATTTCATTATTTCTAGAACAATAATACCTATCTCGTTTTATTTTGAAACATTTGAAAGCAAACCATGACAGTGACAAGACAAGAATGTCAAGTGTCATTGAGTGCGTTCCAGCTAAAGCCAATGACGTTATTATCACTATCCGCTATTTATAATTTATCATTGTTCTGTTCATTCGTTACTGATCGTTTGTACCGAAAATGTTACGAGCGATCGCTTGTAACTTTTTTGACGTTTACCATAAGCATTCCATTTACGAATTTATCCTACTGCCAGTTTTCATCCCTGGAACGATAATTTAGATGTTCGTGGTCGTGGGTTTTTCGGTCGATTACTAGAACATGCTCAATATGTCAAAAGTGGCTGGCATTACACACACCATAATTGCCAGTATAAAAAACTATATTTATCATGACATTTGACCATTTTGACAAGTGACAACTAATTAATATCATGTCATAGAAGGAAACTGTTTGTGTTGTTTTGTATACTATTATTTTAAGCAAATAAATTGCGTGGATAATGCGATTTGATGTAGTTTGAATAAATTCTTATAAGGGTATTGTTTCTGTATAACAAAATCATGTCTGAATCGTACGGTAAATACCACTTGTACTCGTGAATGTCGATTGACGTTTAGTGCGTAATGTATCAGAAAATATATTGTTTGTACGTTTTGTTTCAGAATACTTGTTTAAATTTCTGGTGATCGGCAGCGCCGGCACGGGGAAGTCGAGCCTTCTTAATAACTTCATAGGAAACAAATGTGAGTAGCACTTATACCAAAAGTTAATTTCGATGTCTGTTGTTTGCCGGAAATATTTAAGGAATAAAATACAGATTGATATTTCCGTGTATACATATGGTGTGTTCCTTTAGGATAACCCTATAACCCTTTAACCTAATTGGGTTATAGGGTTATCTAAATGCATACTTTTATGTAAAGAAAATTATAATTACAGCAATATTTTGTTTTCTAATGCATCACTAAATACAGAAAATATAAGAAACAAAAATACATGTTTTATTTTTAAAATAATAAATATGTTATTTAGTTGCTATGTAACACTATTGGTTGAAGTACATGCAGTGATGTGGATCGCTGGTTGTGCCAGAAATTTCACCATTAAATAATTGAAAAGAAAGGAAGGAACTACTTAATTCAGATCAACACACTACAAATTATTATCAGTGCATCTGTTGTTAATTAAAAATTGCCATTATATTAACAATAACATAAACTAAATAAGGCAAAAGGATATAATAATATGTAACTGAATAAAAATAAAATGTAAAATTTATTTTATATTAGAACTGCATAAAATGAAAGGGGACAAATTCAATTTTTCAGTTTTTCTAATGATTCAAGGTAACTTAGACGTTTATATATAAGCTTGCAGTGCTGGTTTACCTCCTTTGTGCATAATTTAAGATCGTAGAACCCATTGTGGTTTGACTGTGGTGGCACCACCGCTGCACCTATTTCTGTCTTCTAGTAGCAGCTTAAGTGCTGCTTTTGAAGGCAGTGGTAAGGGAGACATACTTATTTGAGGTATTCCAACTTAAACCTCTGGGATAGCAACACGTCTGTGGCCGACCTCAGGTATGTCTGTGGTCTTATCTGGGGTTAATTTGATTTCAGATGTCCATGGGCGACTACTTACCAACAAATGGGTTGCATGCTTGTTTGCTACTTACATAACATAAAAAATATCTATATTTATTTAGCTTTATGGATTAATATATAGATTAGAAACAAAACAATATTGATGCCCCTCTTATAAATTTCGAGACATGGTGAATACCTCCATGATGTTGTAAATTCACAGTGTTAAAATATGTTTATCAAGTAATGTGTCATGAACATTGCCTATTATATTACAGGAAAGTTAATATAATAGGCAGTGTTTATGACGCATTTACTTATACATACATGCTATTTCACACAGCACAAAAAGTATTGTGTTGCTCTGGGTGAAATTTGATTTTATTAATGTGACATAATTTAATGTTCAATGATTGGGCCTGCTTTTTATTTAAAACTTAATATATTTTATTATTATGATAGCTTGTACTGTGTGTTGCAATTGATGCAAATAAAGCAGATCATTTTTAAAGGGAACTTCGAAGAGGAAATTAATTTAATTTCGAATTTTGAATGCATGTTTAGTGTGCACATTTATGTAAAAATATTCTGAGTAGCTATCAAGACCTATTCAGTCTGATTAACATTTAAACCATTTATTGCTCAACTGCCTCTGAAGCGTTTTTTGAGTGTATTTCTTTGACATGCTCTAAAGCTCAAATGACATGACCCATGGTAACATACTCCAAATGATGTTGTAATCCATGTAGCCATTTTAATTATGTCTACATTATGCATTAAAACACTTTTCAACCATGCATAATATTTGCTTGTTTATTTTTCCTCTATATTCCATTTTGTGGTTGAAACTGCTTTAGACAAACAATTTTATCATTGTTGGTGCATAAATTAAATTAATATAGAGAGCACATGATGTTAAAGTTACTGCTAATTTTCTGGATGTTATGGAGGATATAATAATTAACTAAAACTATCATATGCAATTTGCTAATTGCTTTTTGTTTCAGTCAAAGAGGATAGATGCCATACTATCGGAGTGGAATTTGGTTCTAAAATCGTGAACATTGGGGGCAAGTCCACAAAATTGCAAATATGGGATACAGCTGGACAGGAGCGATTCAGATCAGTCACACGCTCATATTACAGGGGTGCTGCAGGGGCATTGCTTGTATATGACATTACGTCGAGAGATTCATTCAATGCGCTTGCCAACTGGCTTAGAGATGCTCGCACTCTTGCTAGCCCAAACATTGTCATTCTCCTGGTTGGTAATAAGAAGGATTTAGAAGAATCCAGGGAGGTAACCTTTACGGAGGCTAGTCAATTTGCTCAGGAGAATGGTAAGCATGTCTAAACATCTACTGTACTCAAGTATAAATATTTAACTTACAATTAAGTAAATACTCAAATTTCAATTTGATGAAGGTTTATATTGGGTGTCCATATAAATTGTGAATAAACTTGTAGCAAACTAAACTATTTAACAAATGTGATTCTTGGTCGAATTTCTGTTAAATATTAATGAAGTATTTGCCTTTATTATTTTTATTGTTGCTTAAAAATATACATGATATTTTTGTTTTCAGAGTTGATGTTTCTTGAGACTAGTGCTAAAACAGGAGAGAATGTAGAGGAGGCATTTTTAAAATGCTCAAAAACGATCTTAGCGAAAATAGAGACAGGAGAATTGGATCCAGAACGTATTGGATCAGGAATACAATATGGAACAGGGACCTCAAAACGACTGTCAGCTCCCAAGAGACCAGCTCGAACCCCATCCGAATGTGCTTGTCGCGTTTAAGAGGCTACCATTAAATGTTTAATATAAAACCCTATGATAAAATATGTTTAAATTTAGTTCTCGATTAATCTCTAAATGTGATCTATTTTTACTATCATTTTATTTAGTTTCTAAGTAAATTTAAATTGGCTTTTGTAGGTTTTAAAATGTTCTCATTTTTAAGCATATGCGAAGCATTATTCATGGACTCTCTTCTGTTATGTGTGTTATAAAAATAGTGTTATGTTGACTTGTATAAAAATGTGTTGTCAGAGCTTATTAATTTGTTTTGCATGATGAACCTTAGTTCAAAGGGGGTTAGTACTTTACTGGCATAGATACAGGTTGCACCAAACTTCTAGTCCGCTTGGAAGTTGTTTCGCTACCTTGTTGCGAAGGGCGCGATCCAACACAAGCATATACTCCGTAACGATATTCGCGCACACACCTCTACGTGGACTGGAGCGCGCTCAGCTTCATATTGAAAGCAGACCAGAAGTTTGGTGTATTGAACGGCGGTATTTGGAGTTCAAAACGTTTTCTTTGGATGACTGATGACAAATTATTCTTAGAAAGTATATCATTCACAGTATCTTATCACTAGATGAACTTTTATTAATCCATTATCCATTATCTTGGCGATTAAACACATGGGTCATCATTGGCCGCCGAAATATTTTTATTTTACAAAATGACAATTAATATGCCAGGTCCCATACAAAAATGTTAGATAGCTTTACATTGCTGTATTTTATGCAATCGTACATAAGACCCGTAAAATTTTGGCACGTGGGTTAAAGAGGAAATCAGTGTTTTTTTTTGTTAATAGTGAATAATTGTTTGCAGACAATAAACAATCTGCAAGGCGGATAACCTACAACGTTATTAATTTTTTTTTAGAATAATTACGAAGTTGTTCATACTCATTGATTTATTTTATTGTATTTTATATAAAAATATCTTTCTACAAAATTAATTAAGCACTAGATAAAAAATATTCCGCTGTTCAGAAAGCCCCGATTTCCATTTTCCACTTTGACAACACTTTAATAAATTAATGTACACTCATTGTGTTGTATTTTAATTATAATGTATCAAGTAAGTAATTGTGTAGAACAAGTTTATTTACTAATGACAATCACCATAAATGAGACAAATGCAAATGTATTTATTATGCACACATGTCTATAAATGTAGAAAATATGATCTGATAAAGTCAAGTTATTATATAAATAAACATTTGCTAAAAGACATATTTGTATTCATTCTTCTGATAATACTCATTGGTTTATTTGTGATTTAAAATTTTATCATTTTGGAATTTTAATATTATGTTCCCAACTGGTATTCAAGATAAGCCGATTTCATGGTCATATTTTGACTCGATTGCACGAATGCTGTCACCCAGTGTAATTCAAGGCCGTTGCGAATTTATTGTAAGATACTTGTTTATACACTTAGAGTGAGGTAAATTAGACAACGCATGTGCTTGATAAAATATGAATTGTTTTAATACTTTATAACTTTATAAGATGACTTGAATATAGCGGCAAAATCCACGCCACATAAGAGTAGTACATCTGTGTAGTGATTGATCTATGTTTAACTGCTGTAAAAATACCAAAGCATTCTTTAGAAACCGGTATGTATGCGGAAAACATTACAAAAATATCGAGATCCCATTTGATCAGAAATTTAAATGAGCACATCACGATGTGAGTGATCAAGCTAAATTAACGCTGGATATACCAAGCTGGCGCTCAAAAAGCGCAAATGGAGCATGGCTTAAAAACGTCTGCTATAATTCACAGATTTGTCACGTTTTTACAGCTTATTGACTGAATGAGCTTTGACTTATTTATTAGGTAGCTAGAAAATGGCAGTGTTTGTATTAAGAAGGTCAGTAAAAAACATACATTTTTGTAGAAATTTATTTCGGAAATGAAGTAACATTTTAACAGCTCTTATACATAATTATACGGAGCTTGCTACTACTTTCTCTTTTTCTAAACTGGCTCGCCACAATAACTTATACCTATTAAAATTTCCTAAATTTATCATCGGTAGCCTTTATTAAAATAATATCTCTAAATACCTCAGTGAATATAAAAAGATAAAATATACAATCACACAATAAAAATTCATTGAAACCTAAAATATTTCCAGCTTCAGGTTTCGTAGTAATACAAATATTTACATATGGACACAACTCTTACAAGTTCAATGGTGATGTGATATGTACATTTCTGCTGCATACATAAATGATCTTTGCAAAATAATAATATAAATAGATACTGAAGTACCTATGGAATGTAGCAACTTGTTTTCTGATACAAATTTTATTTCTGCATTAAAAGTTAACAATTATTAAACAAGGTGCAGTAGAGAATGCAGCACTGGATTTATCTAGCAAATAGCAACATGCATGGTAAATAGATTTGATTTTAATGTTTGTCATCAGAATTCGAGAATATTTAGAAAAGTCTGTTATGTTCAATAAATGTATTAAGTATATTATACAATAATAAATATGAACAGGTTTTCTATAAAAAAATTAGTTTATGTATTCTCAATGTTCCTCACATTGATTAAATTCAATAATACTTGTACTTATTACAAACTTTTCTGATTACCATCAAATTCAACCACGATATCGGTATTTCATGCCTCCTACACATTGAACTTTTTAAGATAAAAAATTTCGTGTCCCGATCAAATAAATATAATGTTGGTCTCCAATTTGTACTTCATTATTTATACACGTGTTTTAACATAAATTTTGCTTTTACCAGCAAAAGCAAGGAAAATTAAATAAATTAGATAAGTATATTGTACACAATGTCATACTAGATTTATAAATACATACAATATTGGCGCATTCGTGCGACAAAACTTACATAAATGACTAACACAATACATACTTAAAATGCACCTATTTATAACTAGGAACTGTAATAGGGTGTGATATAAGATGTTAGTTCGAGACTTAAATCTTTCGAAATCTATAATCCCCTAGTAGGTACATTCAAGATAACAGCATTCGTACAAAACTGGAAATTGCATAACAGGTTCCAATATCCGCTGAATGCCATCATAATAATTGCTGCGACTACTATTTCTTAAATTATTTACAAATAACATCATAAATGAAACTTGTAACTAATACGGCAAACAACTTTATACAATAAGTCCTAGTTCTATCACAGTAAAATATTAATAACACTCAATTAATCGATAATATTAAAATTTATTTCAACTTTGTATGTCCCGTTGTAATATAAACTGAAATAAATTTTAAATCTAAACATATTGCTTTAAAATAAATTTGATTGCAGTTAATTCATGCGTTACTCTAATAATGTCTCATAAAATATTTAATATAAAGCAAACATAATTATACTTCACATCTACAGTATACTGTGAGTCGATGTGCACAGGTGACCAATTTATGGAATGATCGACGCGACACTAAAAAGCGTATATAATGTACCTACCTACACTCACGCGTAAGATAATTTTGAGATTCATACGTATTGCTCTAAATCAGTGTTTTTCAAAATGAGACCTCTTGGGGGATCGCCAAGCCTCTATAAATGGGGTCGAGAAGGCCCAATTAAAAAGAAAAAAAAAAAAATTGTATAACCTTCAAAAAAATGTTTTACTAATAAGTAGTCTTAATGGCACGCGTTTTAGCGACGTCTGTTTTTATTAGGTATTAAATTATGAAACCCACATCGAATATTGTACAGATTTCTTATGTGAAACTTACAAGATATGAGTTACAGTAAGCTGTATGTTAAAGTAACAGCAGGCACTGGGGGTCGCGAAATATTTTCATGAATTAAGGGGATTCGCGAGGTATTTATACATGCAATGGTCGCGCAATAAAAAGATTGAAAAACACTGCTCTAAATTATTCAGAACGTTGAATTTTACAACGGCCAGCGTGTTATTTTATCTTCGGAGCCTTAATTTTGATTTTTATGAAATGAAAACATGAAATAAATTTGTAACACCGTATCTCTTAAATCGATTAAGTACATAAATCTATATTTGTTACTAAGGGTCTATTCTCATTCCAGCCTGAGTAAAAATATTGTGTCATCTTTATTTTTTCATACCCACTATCTTACTATTCACCTATTATACGCTAGAGAAAAAATATTCAGGTGAAAACTATATAAAATAGCATGTAAGAACTTGAAATTTTAAACCCGTTCTGGGTGATTTAAAGTTTAAAATATTGTTTAGTTATATTGTGCTTCTATTCATATTCAACTTATTTTTGTTGATGGTATACTATTTCGTACTTTATGAATCCGTATAATTATATCAGCACATATATTATCGCTAATATCAACTGTGAGTAAGATGGTAGAGAATGAGCCCTAATTACTTCAATTGTAACAATCATTATAAGGTAACGAATAACAAATAACGTAATTAAAATATTTCAATGTATTTGTTAACGATGATAATTTTATTTGCACTTGCATATTTAAATATCTTCTCATCAGACTGACACTAAGTTCAATACTTAATACATTCATTGAGAGTGGTACTGAATAAATTTATCTAATTTAATATCAGTCTTATTTATAACAATACTAATTAGAAAAAGTTGAAGAGACCTGTAGACATAAATTTTATTATAAGTAGCCGATTCGTAAGTTCCGTTTGTGACTAGACTACGCTAAAATAATAATTTGATAAGTACACACGAACCATGTAAATTTATTGAGACGGTTAAATTATTGAATCTTAGTGTCCACCCATTATAACACAATCCTTTGGGAAGAACAGCTAGAGTTATAGCTACAAAAAATCAAATAAAAACTATATAAACTTGTGTCAAATATGTATCTTATTTTCTTGTGTAAATCTATGAGTTTCTGACCCTAAACATTTTGACCCAGTCTGCTCACTATTTATTTATCGTTGTTTTCTTAATTAATCACAAACGTGCAGTTTAGTACCGAAATATCTGTATCAGTTGCATCTTGTATCAAAATTTTGAAATACACACGTTGCTTTAGAAAAACAATATTCATATCAAAAGTGAGCGAACGAGTGTAAACTTTATATAACTGGGTAAACAGTTTCCGATATTTGAAAAAAAAAACTATAGCTGCCACTCGAGTTCTAGACATTTGGAAAGCAAGACAAGTACCTAATATTCTTTTACACTATTAACGGCTTTTAAAAGCTAACGATAGTTTAAAGCTTTATTTAAACCTAATTTTATTTAACAGCGTTTGCATTTATTGCTAAGAAAGCACATAATTAGATTAACTCTAAGCTTATTTCGATACTGCAAATTGGTCGAGTTGGGGTACATAATTTTACAATGTCGATAAACCTCTTAAAATTAAACGCACGAACTCTGTGACAATTATATTTCACGTCTGTTTATGTTTGGAACGGTCACAAACTATCGACATCCGCAAATAGCAAGTAATACTTCAACGTGTTCAACGCAATGCTTCATAGAGTTTTCAAGCACCTCGGCATTACGCATTCAAATTAAATTGAGATATATGCAGGTGTTGCCAGCATCTAAGCGGTGTGCCTATTTCCAGTTGTGCTAATCTAGGGTTGCCAAATCCCCTTTATTTTAAAAATAAAATGATATTGATCAATAATTTAAGGAATTCTGATGTAATCAAAATATTTGTATTTTGACCACGCTGCTAATATTCTGCCGCACTTTTTGGAACAAACCTAGAATTAAGTACTTTGAGTAGTTTGAGGAGACAGCTCGAATTAATAACAAAATAACAGAGTGAAAAAGGTAATTGATAAAATAAATAGTAACTTGTATTACCTACGTACAAAGGCAATTCGCAATCGTCTGTTGACAACCCCAATCAACGCAAAGTAAAGCACCTCGTTAAAGTTCTGACATAAAGGTGTGCCCAGCACGATAAGGGCAAGGAATGAGCGATATTTCACTCAATATCGTTATTTAAACAGAACGATAATTAAACATCGAAATGAAAATATTTTTACCAACATATCGTTATGACAACATTTTAAATCTGTATGGAATGAACAAATATGGATTATTAAAATAATACAATTACAAATTGATTATAAGGATACTGAAAGATCATTTTTAAATATCGATAAATCGTGAACGTTAATATTGAACTATCTATATCAATATCGATATTTTTTTAATACCGCTCATTCCTACGGCAGGCTCGGATAGGGCTGTTGCCTACGCTTGGTTCTCTCGCTGGCGACAGGCGACAGCTGCGACCAACGCTGCTCCACGGCCACTGCCATCTTCTGACAGCATCAGGTCAAACTGTAAAGATTAGGTGCTGTTAGTGTTGCCAGCTATGTTTGCTGTTTTTACACTAAATTTAAATTTATGAGCTATCGATTGTATCAACTGATTTACATATTAGTATTGTATCTTGGTCAGTTCGAATATAAAAATTTTCTTAGAAAACTGATCACTAACGAAAATATTAAAAAAAAATTTTTTTTTAGGGAATATAGAGTAAGGAATATATAATAAGGTATTATAGCCATAATGGCAGAATTCTTTTGACGCCATAAATACCCATTACATATTTTGTATTTAACTTTTTATCTGAGCACCAATGCAAAATGAGAGATTAAATAAAATATTTAATATCTAAAAAAGAATTAGCGTTATTTGCTAATACGAGCATACAAATTCATTGTACAAAGAATTTTCTCGAATATATTTTGTGTGAATTCTGAAACTTGGTACTGTGTAAAACTACCTGTTATCAATTCTAAAAAACCAACCTTCTCACTTATCGTATTATGATAGCATGACTTTCAACATTAATTTCATACTTAGGATGATTGAGCATCATTTGAGTGACGTCATGTGAATTTTTGTTTGGGTTATTTGATTTATTATTAAAAGAAATATGTTTGTTAAGTACATATACAAATGTGTGTTTGCATTGCGAGGGTGTGGTATCACAAAGTTCAATACGGGTTACTTGTTGTGGCTATCGACCTCATTTCATCCAAATATTTACTATTAAGTCATGATAAGTGACGTCTATATTCATTACTTCGAAACCATTCAAAACAATATTATCTGCTGAACATTGAACTCATAAATATTCAAGGGGGCTCGCCTTGATACCACTATCTAAATGTGATATGTACACACTGATAACTGGCTTAGTTTAACAAGCATATCATTAATATAGTTATAGCTTTGATGAAGGTTAATTTTGTTTAAATATAAAAAAATCTTGTAGTCATCAGGTTAGTGCAATTTATTCCTTATACCATACATATTGTAAGACGCTGTTAAAATCTCAGACACTATTTTATCGAATGTAGCTAATCGCAAAATTCAATTTAAGAAACTTTTTAGTTTTCAAAGGCGGATTTTTTAATCACTCGAACTAGGTTAGCGTTCGTAGTGGACTAGGTTCATTGTCATTCCAATGATTTGCATGAAATGCGTAACGATTTACAAAATGATGATGGTACAAGTATCTCTCAGAGTCAGTGTACAATAATGTTCGGATTGTACATTTTTTGTAGTGTTTCGTGTTGTTAATCTTCGTATTTGAGACAATTCGTTTTATATTGTTCTTTTTTATACTCTGTGTCACCTTTATTAGACGGTATATGATTATGATGATGGTATATCATTAATCCTACATGCTGAGTAATGTATCCGCACTTAGGTGTAATGCGATACCAAATATAAGTAACTAAATACATATGCGCAATTGTTCTAATTTATATTAATTGGCTTTAAATTGGGTTAGGTCTTGCGGTGTTATCTGCGATACTTAAGTGAAATATGATATAAGAT
>DWPW01000060.1:0-15999 GCA_018252015.1 Astraptes brevicauda
GTCGGGTAAAAAAGGGTGTCAAAAATAACACATCGCGTGCCGAATCAACGTTAGCCCTAGGATTATATAGAAGGTATATACATAATATAATTATTAATACCTCCCCCTCCCCTCTTGGTGGACGTCTTCAGCGCTGCGAAGAGGACCTTAGGGATCTCCAAGGATCGCACCCAGAGTCATATAAGGACGTTGCCCTGTCGGGTTCCACTCGGGTGTGCGCTTCGCCCACCTCACAGTCTAGTGAAAGTAGCAAACGAGCATGCAACCCATCTGATGGTAAGTAGCCACTGCCGCCCATGGACATATGCAATCAACCCCGGATAAAATCATAGTCCTAGACAGGTGCGTTGCTACGCCTGAGGACTAAGTTGGAACGCCTCGAATAAGTATAAATCCCTTGCCACACCCTTCAAACCAGAACACAGCAGCGCTTAATACTGTTGTTATAGGACAGAAATAGGTGAAGCGGTGGTGCCACCGGAGTCGAACCACAAATTTTCAAATTTATAATTAATTCGAAATAATTATAATATAATGTTGCAGCGACAAGATATCATCGAATATCATTCAGATTGCAACTCAGCGTAATTTTACACTCCATTACACCTGGCGTTACTAAGTAGATATATGTAGGTACATTGTATTTTATTCGTATAGAATCAGTAAAATCTATGCGGTAATGTATGCTCTATGCTCGGCTACATCACACGAGGTCACGGAGGCTGCGCAGGAGTACACAATGCTACCAACATTGCCGCGCGATCACGAGATATCTCATCTTCCTTATCATCAGCTGATGATAGTGTAAATATCTCGCGCACGATCTGTCCAGTTGGTGTGGTTACTTTACGAGGGCTATTTCATAAACTGTAAGTGTATTTTGTGTTCGCAAATAAAGTATTTAGCACAAGGTTGGTCTGATTCGCTTAAGTGCTTAACGTTTTCTTATTTAAATGAATTGGAAAAGAGGAAGGTTGTATTTAACTTAGCGGTTTTGGAGATCAATATACACATATTCTACTTTAAAATATTAACGTTAAAAGACAACCAGACCTCGATAATGTTACCGAAACTAATTCTGTTGTAAATTCGAATATTTGCGGGAGGACTCCCTCAATGAGAATTGAGCAAATTAACGTAATGATCGCATAGCATCACGAAGTTAGTGGCGCGGTCACATGCTCGGGCGCACCAACATAACATAAAGAGCAATCAGTTTGATCTTGCGCGTGCGTCGCGTTAAACGTGCGTCCGTGTTACAGCGTCTACACGAAACACGATAACTGGTGCGTTATTATACATACTTTATTTTATTAATCAACCTATCTACTAATGAATTTAAAACATGTAGGTTTAATAAACAGTAAGTACAATTGCATTAAATTAGACGCCGAAGCGATAGCGACTGCTTGAATGTTATTCGACGTTCCAACTAATTGTATCGCATACCTTTCTGTTTAATGTGATAATATAAAAATCGTTACAATATTTCATAAAATTATTATTTGTTTGTTACATATTTTCCTAGCAATTATCATCTTGCTCCACACCATAAAAATAGGAATAATTTGTCCCTTATACAAATTGATTAAATGAACGCATTGTTCTGCACCAATCGCTCTACCTCAACGACTTGTTTTATTACCGGCATTTCGAGCCTTTCCTGTCCATAGTTACTAATTTATACCTATGATTACCTTCACATACTTATACCTACCTATTTACTATGTACCTAATTGTTTCACCATACGTATAAGTAGCACTAGTACTAATGTTAAATACATGACAACTTTTTTCTTTATTCATTGATAAAAAATATTTATCAATTGCAATTCGACGAATCGCCTGCAAAAGTTTGCTTAACGAGGTTTGTTTTAATAAGAGTACATTCTTATCACCGTCGTAACGTTTACAAACGCATTTTAAAACACCGAACATAACTTGAAACTTATACAACTTATTAATAGACAAGGTATAATAATAAACATTTCTTAGATCCTTTGCTTTTTAGTTCAGTAGTATGAATTTCAGGCTCCTATTTTCGAAAAATGTCCGGATTCTAGGAACCAATCCTAGGCAACTTAGTTTATCACTTCTTTTTCGTATTAAAGTCAATTTTCGACTAAAACATTGTAAAGAACATAATAATGTGGATAATAGTTTTCCGTAATACACGCAAAGTTATAAATTCATCAAACCGTAGGTACTTGACAGCAAAGTACTATTTTAATCAAAATTATTTATTTATACTTGGATCAATTTAAACTCCTCTTCAATGAACAACTGCGTAAATATTTTTATTTCATTACTGGTCTCTTACGACATTTTTGACGTTTATATACATTCTCTGAATTAAATTTAAGTATATGAAAATTAAATAGTACACACTCAATGTATGTATGTATGCAATAAAAAACCCGTCAAAATAGGTCCAGCCATTTAAAAAGATATCGTGAAGAGAAAAGAATTTTACAAATTTGAAAAACCCCAAGCAGTAAACGTACCTACTTTAAATGTGAATTTCAGATGTATAGATAACAGTTTTTACCTAAGGGTCACGTGCAGATTTAACTAAATCACCCACAAAGATAATGTCACCTATATGTATATATACGAAGTTAAGATAACGATTGAAATCTTTACTCTAAAACAGTGCACATATTATTATTTTTTATGGCACGTCTTTTATAGTATGAAAAATATTTTTCGACCCCCTTAATATATGAAAATATTTCACGACCCCCCAGCGCCCTAAACATATTATTATTATCATTATTATCCTGTAACGCTTACGTTTTCACTGAAAATTTTATAATAGGGTATTGTATAAATACATAATTTTGTGCCTAAAACAGACGCCGATAGACTTGTGTCATTAAAAATCTGTTAGTTAATGTTACTAAGGTTTATATTGCTTTATTTTTCTTTTATTACTGATGTTTTGCGACTAACATTTTTTATGGAGACATAGCGCCCCCCTTGAGTGACTGCGATCCAAAATATTGCTCGTAAAGATCACTTGGTTTTTTTGTTTATCACGTTCCTTTATTTTTTGTAAATGTTAATACCAATGTAGTAGTTTCGTTTTCTCTTAAAGTAACAAAATATGTTTCTATTAAATTAGTTTGCCGCTAATAGACATTATAGATGTCAACCTCAGATAAGTTCAACCCTCAGATAAGATTAGAGTTCATTCTCATCTGAGGTCGCCCACAGCTGAGCTGCTATCCTTGAGATCTAAGATGGAATGCCTTGTATACTTGAATAGAGCAGCGCTTAATGGTGTTGTTAATAGATATAAATATGTGTGACAGTGGAACCTCAGTAGTAGAACCACCTTTAAATTGATTTATCTTTTCGAATAGACGTTAAAGAAATAAAAGATATTTTTAACCAAAATCTTCCTTGTATACCTCGCAAACTCCTTATTGGAAAGATCTTATTATTATATTCCTACGTAACTGTCAGAAAAGTACGATTCATAATGTATGTAATGTAGTAAATGTTGCGCCACGAACTGACATGCAAAAATAGCTTAATGCGAGGTCAGTTTCCAATCAAATCTAACATACTAAGCATTCGACACTTCAAAATTGTCTTACTGGCTTTAAAATACGTATATTTAAATCGATGACGACATACTGTATAACTTAGGTGCGCCTCGTTCACATATTCGCTTAATATCTTACATAGCTTATCTTTATCTGGAATAGACATAAATAAGATAGATACTCGTAACAGTTAGATTAATCTGGATGCATTCGTTGCTCTCAGATTACGTCGTCTTATAATACTACACTATTAAATGTATATTACCCATTGTTTGATTTAGATAATTAAAATATCATAATTATAATGCTTTCGATTCATTTATAACAGGATTTAGTGCAGTAAATTTTACATACTTACGCTTCAATGTAAATTTACAAAATAAAAATCTATCTAAATCTCAATATCAGAAAAAAAGATGAGATTGAAAATCATTCTATCGTTTAGCCGGAACCGGGTAATCAAATCGGTTGAGGGATTTGAAAAATTGGTATCCGAGAATACACATACTACAAATATTACGTGATGTTCGTTTTTCTGGTCGCAGGTGTATCTGCTTAAAACTAGAGACTAGTTAAAGTAAGAGGCTCAAACATTTTTATTATTTGGCACTTATCAACTAAGCCACTATTTCCTCTTTCAACATGAATAACAAACAGCTGATAGTTAATGTACCTGATATTTAGAGTGCTTTGTAAATTCCGTAATTATCGGAACGAATGAGGCGATGCTTGTCGACTGTGACTAACGTAATAAAACAAATATTGAACCATGGTGTGGTTCAGTCATTACGTATTTATTCTCTGTGTACCTAGTCTCAATGATATGTGGACTGCATTTTAATTAAGCAAGATAAATATTTAATAAGCAACTTTATAATCCAAATACCTTAGTTTTATCTTTAAGTGTTTAAGCGACTTTATAACTAGTTGCGAGTTGAAATTGCGCTTCTTTAATGGTAAATAAATAAGTCTGACATGAATTTTGTAAAGTACTTGCTAATAAGTTTATCACGTGAGTATCTTGTTAAGAAAAATGCTAATAGTCATGCGGCGCACCTACATACCTACATATTACAAAAAAATGTATTTAGTTCAAATATATTTATGTATGTGAAGCGCTGCTGTATTCTAGTTTGGAGGGTTGGGTCAGAAAGACATACTTATCCGATGCATTCCAACTTAGTCTTTAGGGGTACCAAAGTATATGTGGTTGACCTCAGCTCGGATTTTTATATTATCTGGGATTGATCACAGTTGTCTATCGGTGGGAGTGGCCACTTATCATCAGATGGACTTCATAATCGTTTGCTACTTCTAGTTTTTTATTATAATATAACTAAGATTGTCCGTAATTATGGACACTAAGAATTATTGTACCTTGTTAGTATATCTTCAGAATCTTATAGTTGTTTAGAAGGTATTAAATTAAAACAGTTATTATCAGTTTTTTTCCTATATTTTTGGTCAAGAACGAGACAATATCCTAGCCTTCCAATCCGCATTTGCATTGTATCTTAGGGCCAAACCCTTTTCATTCAGAGGCGACCGTGCCCATCTGAAGTTATATTTTTTCCTTAGATTTCCTTCCGTATCAGTGTATTCTGCTACAGTGTACTACAGTGTATTTAGTATGTGTTGCAGTGAGCCCGAATATACTTTCATTCTTTCTTTCAATTGTGTTTGCGCTGCTGCGATCTAGTTTGAAGGATCGTGCACTTACAACATTATCATGATAATGGGGAACTCCAACAATTACAAAGATAAGGCATTTATGATCAATCTCCTGTTTATTGTAGTTGTTACAGATGGCGATGGCAAGCGGCTACTTAACATTAAGTGGACGTGCTTGTTTGCTATTTCTTTCCTCCCCTTAGAATGTAAAATATCTCGCGAGCCTCTCCCCTTTCAGCTGAGCTGTTTCAAAGTTTTATTTTACTTAAGGTTAAAATAATTTATTATAATATTATATAATGTTATTCGTGTAAGTTTTTTATTTGTTGTCACCAAAGGTATTGGTTCGGCATTAACTTCAATTACATAGGAATAACAATCCTATTTATACATTGTAAAAAAAAAATGTTTGTAATGTCTCTGATTTTTTTAAGTTATTAAATTTTGTGTTTGTACTAAGAAGTCTCGACCCCCTTCAACCTCTTTGTAGAGCAAGAGCTCCCAACATGTTTTCCACTAGGGACTCCAACGAGTTACTTGCTCTTGGAAGAGACTAGGATGTTTATAGGTTAAGATAAATAAACTGAATTAATCCCAAATTGAATTTAAATTATAAAGTTTACAGGGAATGACTCACATTAAACGAAAACATGTCATTTTTAGTAAATAGGTAAGTAGGTACTTGTAACTTCAATTAATGCGATTTTTGACCTTGCATTATTTTCATAAGTTCGGTAATCCTAGGACTACTATAATTGCACAAAGCTAGGTCCCTCTATTGAAGATCGTCCGCCACCATATTTTGGCCCCTGCAGGTTATTCGTGATCTGCGGACCACTGATTGAGAACCATTACTGGAGAGGTTTTGCGACTCCCCAAAAGCTCGCGGATCATACTTTCAAAAACAATGTTGTACACGATTATTCTATTAAAACTATGTGACTTAAATCTTGCATTGTTGATTCATAAATTGTTCAAGAAAATTCTATGGTTACGTAATTGTACTTCTGTAGTGAGTAGTAACATTAGTTTATTATATTCGATATTAATTGTTTTAGTCCACTAAATATAGTTTACATTTTCCATTCCATATGTTTATAGCTCGTTTTACTTTTCTGCGTTCTGTTGAATTATTGCACGTTGGAAATTTAGCACCTGATACTCATCATAACATTGTTCACCTTGAGTACCCAATAATTAAATGTATGACAGCATAATGATGTATGTTTCTATGTGTATCATGTGACCACGTAATATTAACGTGGAATACCCAATGTTATCAGTAGTTGCATATTCATCATATAAATTACTCACATTTTATGAATACTTAGTACATTTGCAAATAGACTTATCTCATATTTTTATGTAATGGAAGAAGCAAATGAGCAACCGCCTGCTTGATCTTAAATTGTCAATATTTCCTATCCCATTGATTTCTTTAATCCAGTCTTCTCAGACTGTGGGGCGGGATAAACCAAACTCCCCCGAGCTATTCTAATTAAGGGATTTTTGAGGCTATCCGTTCCACTCTTTTTATTAGAGTATTATATACTTAGAGGTAACGAACGAGCATGCAGTCTACCTAATCAACCCCAGTTAAAATGCATCCAACATGAGCTGTGGTAGTACCACCTAAGTTAAACCACTCTTTCATGAACGTCTCTTTGGCTGTTCGTTTAAGTTTATTAATGTCAATTGTACCCAAAATATTGAACGACGAATGGATTTTAGTCGGCCATAAAACCTCGTTCAAAATATTTATGACTTAAGAATAAACAGGATAATGAAAAGGCTTCCGCAATAAAAGGTCAAATCGGAAACCAGATAAAGCATACCGGAACTCGTCAGCGGTTGCCTGTTGACCTCTGGACATGTGTTCACTTGTTCATATGTAGGTATGTATTTATATACATAATATATACGAATGCAACCTTCAAAACATACAGTACCTATTATTTTTTATCCTGTTCGCATTTACAAGAAAAATGTCTTAATTCCTTTAACTGCGTATTGTACCTATTCTATTGGCAATTGTCTTAATACTTTGATTTAATAATTTAAGAACGTATATTTAAATTATTATTTAGTTGTTCAGAAATTGGCATCTAGTCCACCTTGTAGCCACGGTAGACCAATGCTGATAAATTTTATTTTCTCCAACTATAACATGCACGTCGGAATTGCCATGAAAACACATAATTTCATACGAAGACAAGTATACAACACCCATTGTGTATGTATGGATCCTAATGGCCAAACTGAAATGTATCAAGCTGTCTCCCTAAACAAGTGATCGAATTCAGAGGAGATTGATATATTAACCGCCATATTGCGTTGGTCGTCACATATAAGTGTCAGAGGAGTGACGTAGTGAAGGCGGACTGGGCCGTTCGCTTCGGGCGGTAGGTATGAATTCATAGCCCCACACAGGGATTTTCTCCTGTATCGTGTGCCCACAATTGTCTATGGTACCCCATAGACACATATAAAGACGAATACACAAATACCGAGACCTAAAATGGGAATCTAAATTAGCAATCAAGTATCTGTCTGGCCAAGGATCGAACTTGGATCCCACTGCAAGTGAGACCGATATGGTGACCGTTTCACCACGCGGGTCATTACGGAGAGCTTTAAAAGTTTCGATCACGTTTTGTCCTTGATTTTCATGTACTGTTTACCCCTTATAAATAAAACAACGTGTTTTCCAAACGGATCGTCAAAAAGAACTGAATATATTATTTGAAATTGACATCATATACAGTTCAACACTACACATATAGGTGACGCTAGGGGTTTATAAAAACATAATATTAGATATAACTAACACCCCTGATGACCCTTTACGTGGAGCTATTTGCAATGGGATCAGCAAATGATAATACAGCCTTAAGCACCGTGAACCCACTAGTCTATTTATGGAAGACTATAAAAAACCCACGACGCCAAGGTCGTCGATCAATTTTACCCTTTTTTATCCGAAGTGCATTTTCGATCGAACAGATTTAAAACAGCTCACCTTTGGCTATGTTTATTTGCCTTAACTTTGTTTTCCCGTGATTTACCGCATGCCGATTTTGAAATACAATGTACATCTATCGTTATTTATAGTTATTTTTACACTCTCTTCTTAAAACATAGCTCATAACGTTAACGTCCATATAGCAATAACATGTGATTGTTATGTACAGAGGATATTTAATTTATACATTATACATTCCTATAATTACAAAATTCCGCATGATGTCCGAGATATTATAATAATAAATGTAACAATATACATGTTTAGTTAACTGCGACTTGCCAAGGATAAAATCTCCGCACCTTTATAACGACAAAACATTGTTTTGCAAAGACGAATGCAAATGAGCTTCGAAATACGACTTTATTTAATACAATTTTACTTCTTCAAAGAAATAACACGCGTTTCAAACAATTGTTTATATCGAATAACGTAAACTCGACTGCTCTGTCAATCAGTGAATCAATGTTTTAAAATAATAACGACTTAAGATGTTTGAGACTGCAAAGCTACTGTGTAAAACCCGTAACACGTATCTAAAATACCCGGGTGCGAGTTCATCTTTAAATTGTTTGAGGGACTTCCTTGTCTTAGATTACTCAGCTAACGAATTTGTTGGCAAAATAAAAGGTCCCTTGAGTTAGACTTAAAAATATATAAATTTAAATTTTCAGATGGCTGAGAGATTCCTGTTTTGAAATTTTACCGCATCTTTGATAGTCACGAGTGGACTTAATAATGATTTTCAATTTTGGCCTCTTGAGCACCTAAGCGATTCATCACTGGATCAATTAGTGCTTATTTATATTTTCGCTTTGTTATTCAGCAAGTACATAACAAGAGAGTGCTGTACCGACAATCAAAATAATGCACGGTAATATAAATTATCGTTTGTAAGGTAATGAAATATTTACAGAAATCACTTAAGAAACTTCAGTGGCCTGACTAACGCGATTACGTTGACAAATTCTTACACGCTATTTAAACTCGTGCTCCGCATTACTTCTTTACTTCTCGTTTTTTCGGCAACAATTTTGTCATTTACTTTAGGAAAAATACGTGGTTCAGTTAAGCTTGATCTGACTTGATTACTTTGAAACCTGCTAAGTACCTACTGTAGTAGAATGTCTTTGACATGAAATTAATTTAAAACAGTAATGCTAAATGTGTTTATTGGTTGCGTTACGGCACCTGTTGTATTCTTTATTGGTCACAGGAAGTCCAATGATTGTTTTTGCATAATTACAACTGTAGCCTTTGAGTCATGAAATCTAAAAAATGATTCAATTGTTTGTTTCGCAGATACGTTATCTGATAAGTTCATATGCGCGAATTCTATTTACTAACAAGTTAATTTTTATTTAAAGCTACGGATATGGTCATAAACTTGTAATAGACTCCTCAAAGAGACTACGCGGTACGGATCTTTCGTAGAATTTACGTTGTAAAGTCTATAGTCCATGTTAACAAAGTGCGAGTTATAGACTTTAACATCATTACAAGGAAGACGCAGAGGAATGTTTCCACGCAATTATTTCTTACTCGTTATCCAAGTATTTAATTTATTAGGGACCAGAGGCTTTTAATTTCAGAAATGTACTTACATTTTTGTGCCAATAAAGTTTTTTGTATATATATATATATTGTAAGTGCACATGTCTCAAATAATATTTAAAAACGAAGTAGGGATGCTAGTTCAGTATTCAAACCAAGTATCCAGCCTGTATTGTCGAAAAATGACTGTAAAATTATTTGAGTACTGCTTACTCCCGTTAAATCTAAAAAACAGCAAATTGTTATACATAATACTTGACACTTCACAATAAAATAAAAAGAACTCTATTAACAAAGCTTCCTACGTTTTTGTGACGACCACGTGACGGTTGTTTAGGAAATCGGCGTGGAATGACTCGTTCTTTTGTGACAGGGAAAGATCATCTTATAAAATAACTAAATCAACGTAGCGGCAAAAACCGTAACGCCAGAGTAATTGCGCCGGCAAAAACACTTGGCCTTGCGCTGGGCCACGTTCAGTTCCTTCACTGCTTCACTGGATGTGGAGACATGAAGAGCAAACTACTGAAAATAATATATACTCGGCACTACACGTAGCATAAAACATGAATATTATTAATGTAAACATGTGCCTGTCAGAAATGCAATTACTTGTTAAAATAAGATAGTGAAAGGTGAAAGTATGTGAATTTTATAAGAAACTACTACTTATTGTTAATCCTCGGGTAAAGAAAATCATCTATTACTACACCCTTCAAATCAGAACACATCAGTTACTTAAAACGGCTTTTATTATAGCTGAAACAGTTGTGGCGGTGATACCGTCGGAATCGAACCAAAATGGCTTCTACCGTATTTAAATAAGTCGACTATATCATAAATCTTGTACTGATTAGGTATATCCTTAATACTGCTGATGTGACTCAGTTTCCAGATTGTTAGTATTTCGCCGAATTTATCCTCATATAGAGAGCGTCTGGAGTATCTTTAGATGAATACTGATTAACAACTGTGTAAACAAAGTTGCTGCATAATATTTACTTTGAGGTTGCACCTAAAAATTATGCTTGTGTATTAGATATGAAGTTCTTTAAAATGTAGTTACAAATTTGTATCATAGTGGAGGTAAATTTGTAGTGTGTGAGATATATTTACATAAATGACATCTGTGATAATAAATATATTATTTTAAAGAAAATTAAGCAGATATCTATCTTTTACTTATGAGTTTAGAGGGTTCTCTTGACGAATGAAGATAGTTAACTTTCTATGCTAATTTGCAATAATGGAACGATAGATTAAAGAAACAGATAAGTTTTAACGAAATTTGCATTTAATCGGCATTGAGATAATACAACAAGATGTGCATGGTATTCATTTGTGCGAATCTCGAAGACACCTGCTTATGATAAAATAATTACCTGCTTATGAATATATAGATAGAAAATCACATGGATGGCGTATAACTTATTCTCTTACGTGACGATTTCTACCATTCAACTCCTAGTGCAAGCCACATTAAAAAAAATCATTCCATAAACATTCCTCTGCCTATGACGCAATGAGGTAATAACTAGTAAAATTCAATGCTATAAAAGTGCCAATAACGGGTAGATATCTACATTAGGTATTGCACTCAATGATGCCATATTGAACCACGCGATACACCGCCAATAGAATAACTGAGGCAATCAGACTCAACCTTGCCGTGTTATGGAAGGGTATTTCGCTTTACTACAATACAATGTCCCCTCGCAATCAGTTGACATAGATAGATAATCTTAAGTATTCTGTATGTATAACTTAAACGAGAACAATAAACAAGTATTGAATGAGGTGACAGACTTATTATACTTACAGATGTAAAAACAAAAAGTCTTTTAGAGGACAAAGTTTTGTTGTTGACATACAATGCTCGCGTTAGCTCCAATCATAATTATGTTAATTGGCGCTAATGGCTCAAAACAACTGCTTCGTTTGTTCGTTAAATCCAGTTTGAATTCTTACATAACTACATCAGGTAATATAAACCTGTAACAATAGTTTCACCTACTAATTTATAGTTAGCCATATTGTGTACTTATCGTTCCCACGAAAAGTAATTAAATATGCTATTCTCCAAAGATGACGATGCGTCTCTCGGAATTCAACAGATCTTTTTTCAATAAATTTTTGGTTCCGATATATAACTTTTTTAATTATAACACTACTAAATCTTAACTCCAATATTTAATCTTAAATGTCTTTTCCTGTTTCAGAAATAAGAGGGACATATAAACCACCAGGATGGGGGCGATGTTCCGGAGTGAAGAGATGGCTCTATGCCAACTCTTCATACAACCCGAGGCAGCTTACACCTCGGTATCAGAATTGGGAGAGGCTGGTTCAGTGCAGTTTAGAGATGTAAGTAATATTTAGTTATTATATTTATGACTAAATTAAATTCGCCGTTCCATCTATATATACTTATTATAAATCAAAGATAATACAATAAAATTGTTTTTCTCAAAATGTACTGAACAGACTTTAGTACGGTTTTACTAAAAGATAGTGCAACTCTTGAGAAAGGTTTAGGTCTATAGTCCGTTTATATACTTTTACATACAGATTATTTTGCATATTTTTCAACCTATCTCTGATATTTTGATCAAAATCGACCATCTACAAAAATGGCACAGGTAGGTGGACCTGATGGACCCATAGCAAACATTTTTTCAATGAACATTGCAGTAGGTCTTACATAGAGCTCGTCCAAGCTATGATGCTACCCTCAAAACTTCTTTATTTTATAATAAAATAACTACTAAACAGCCAATATACAAGTTTAAAGAAACTAAGTAAAATATCATAGATATAAAATATTATCACAAAAAAGTGACATTTGTCCGTTATCTTGGTTTTCCATGAAAAGCAAAGTTTTTAGAACAGTTTCGTTACATAAGTACTTTATTTCTAGATTAAAATAAGTTTGTCGCAGAAATTTACGACTACCTATTTTACAAATGACAACACGGTTAGTACGACAACTCGTTGGTGTATTAATTCACATCCAATTAAGAAGTGAGTAAAACGTATGTACCTATTTCTATTATCTTGTCATATACATTTTAAATTAAGACATATTTTTTCAGTGTGTCGTGGAGGCGATCTCCGTTGGTATAAATTAAAAAGCATTACTCTTAAAGTCAAAATTGATATTTACTTTAAAAGACATTTGGCGACGTAAATTAAAAAATCATTTTATTAAAAAATTACATTACAAAAGTAATTCTTAATAAAATGATTATTTTTATGTGAAAGTACATGTCTTTTATTACATGCCCTTTTAGATACTAAATTTAACAGATTAGTTTCTGATATAATATTATAAAATATAAGTTAATAACAGCGGACGGCGGGGGTCGCGAAATATTGACATGTACTAAGGGGGTCGGGAAATATTTTTACATGGAATGGCGGTCATAAGGAAGATTGAAAAACACTGAATAGTTACAACAAAAAATTCTATACCTTGCATTTTTCTCTGAACCGTGTATAAGTACCTACTTAAATAAGTACTTATCGTAATATTATTCGTTGCGTAACTAAAACCTTTTACGATCTTTGAAACAATAAAAATATACCTACATATTAACTACTTTTTGACATTTTCAATGATATGGAATAGAACTTAAGCAGATAGCAAACCTAATTTCCTAACTTGTAACTTCAGATAAGCAAAGCCTTATAGGCTTAATTGCCTAGTGTTAGTATATTTATGGGTTAGGTCCGTTCTAAAACTTTAAATGACAAGTTTCTCTGAAAGATTATTAAGGGCATCCACATTAAAAGTGGGATATGAGCTAGCAGATTTCGCTTTTCTTATGAGAATATTTTTTTAGTAAAAAGTAGCCTAAGCTTAACTACCTTCTAATTTAATCCTCCTCCATTCGATATGTGAAAATTCCATTGAATACTGTTAAATCATTTCCAATATTAGGTCTAGATACATGGACACACATATTTTCACACAGAGACATTCTCATTGGGTACGTTTTTAAAGATATTGGTCGTATTTTGCAAACACATACTATATTTTTATTTACTTACATAAACAATTCTAATACGGACTTTTTGATTCACGTATCACGAGTAGTTGTGTATAAGTATACATAAATACATGTTCCTATGTATGCATAAAATTGTGTGCGTGCAGTATGGTGTCTTCCTTAAAAATAACACCACTTCCGTTCTTCCCGTGGACGTCGTAGGAGCCGGCTAAGGGACAAAATGCAGGAGATGGGCTGCAGTGCCCTAGGGACGGCGATTCTTTCCGAAAAAGATCGATTTTTAAATCGATTTGAATTGTAAACTAAAGAATCGTTTTAAAATGAAATAAGATGAAAAAACGGGCAGCCCCGAAACCATAGAGATCGATGGCGAAAAAAATCGAATATAAATTTTCATGGGTGGAATATCGATTGATTGAATCGATACAGTACTACATATCGATTGAAAATCGAGGCCAAAATCGATTAATCGTTCTTAGACCGCCATACCTAGATAGCTCCTGTGTAACATTAACACCCATTAACATTAACAACCAGACGCGCACCACCAGCGGAGCCTTTACGCTAAAATGCACACTAGGGAACTATGTTTAGTAGTGAACCTTAAAAGGCTTATGGATGATGCATAAAAAATAATAATGTCGCATTGAATTACAATGTGGTCTCGTCTATCTAGGCAACAATATTTTCTGAAGTAGGTATCCACTTGTTATATTTGGGTCATGACTATAACAACAAACACATTGAAATTAAATTTCGCAACAATCAGTTCCAATTTTATCAATTCAACAGCTTGTTATTAAATTTGCTTCTTGAGTTGATCTAAATAATATTTATTATTTTAAAGATGTAATGAAAGTCAGAGTTAGAAATAATTTTAAAAAGACAAAAATGAACAAAATAATTGAAATGATAAAATTAAGGCTAATTTTATGATATGCAACTGACAATTTAATCTCCGAGGATGGCTGATGAAACCGTGAAACACACGTATTTGGATTTGCGTGAAATTTACCAATAGCTACAGATGAGCATGTGGTACCGTATTGCTTAGTACCTATTTACTACTGAACTAGTAAACTTGGTCGGCTGGTTGCACTAAATCAAAGGCTATCGACTTTGATTACGTATTTTCTAGACCAGTGGTTTTTAATCGATGGTCCACGGATCACTGATAGTGTAGGAAGTAATCGAAGTGGTCCGCGATGACATCCAAAAAAAAATGTTTTTTATCGGATATCGGAGGAGGATAATATTAGGTACCTATCCCTGTATTCATTTTTAACTTCATTTTCTTCTTTATTACTTACACCTTTAAGTAGTTGGTCGTCCATGATAGACAGAAAATTTGTCAAACGGTTCGTTATCACTAAAAGGTTAAGAGGCCACTGTAACTGTTCTAGATCGAGGGTTACTTAAGAAAAGCTTCTAAAAATGTTCACTAAATGATACCCTCTGAATCGCTGAAGTTAATGACAGGCAATTTTATCGACTAATTAAAATAGCGTATTGGAAGCATACGACAAAGCTTACATTTCTTAGACGTTTTTCGCTTATCACTGACAGCATGACATTCTATGTCGAGGATATATAATCAAAGGCCTGGTAATTCCTACGCAACATGTAAGCAGTGAACTTGGTCGTCTGGTTACACTAAATCAAAGGCTATCGACTATTAACTTGAGGGTTCTGTGAAGGTGGCCGCGCAAGGTCGACGACAGACGTGCCACACTGCGGCGTTCGTTGTTGTACTGTGTGCATATTGCAGTTTGCAGATACACGTATTTTCTTTTTGCTAATAATTTATTTCTACATATTTGTATACATGGAAACACAAATATTCAATTAAGAAATGAATAAAAACGAATCCAATTAATTTTTGTTTTTTGAATTTCCATTTCTACGAGTATGTGCACTGGATAAATGCGTATTCTACTGATACCCACACAGTACACAGTAGTTTTCGAGATAAGCAAATATATCATTGGACAGTTCGCGAAATCATTTTATTAGACCCCCTTATTCTTGAGATTCCGTGGTATAGAAAGGTCAAACTTGAAATAAAATTGGTGGCAGTAATCTTTTCTTCCAGTGAAACAGTTTTAATATTTTATAACTTAAAATCGGACCAATACTTCCAGAGATATAAATATAAGTTTAAACTAATAAAAATATATAAAAAGTCTGAAAA
>DWPW01000061.1:0-15969 GCA_018252015.1 Astraptes brevicauda
TGTGAATTCAAATTTTTTCAAACCAGGTCCCAAAAATAAAACTCAAAAATACAACAAGATAATGAAGCTACAAAAAACTATTACATTTACATTACATTAAATAAAACTATTACATTTGTGCACATTGCCTATTCAGGAAATGCAGGTGGATCATACCGACTAATAGTATGCACAGTTCCGCATACTTGATGACCGTGCTTGGCCGTTACTGAGAGTTTTAAAAATAGAGTGTTATCGTTTTACAAATTTTCCTTAGTCAACTTTTCCATATTTGCAAATAATAACGTTTTGTACTAAACTGAGACGATACATTTCATCGACAACAGTAGATAGGATCCAACTATACCGAATCCAGGGGGAGCAGCTGTACATTTATGTTATGTATTGTATATTTATGTTATGGAAGTAGCATACGAGCACGCAGCCCACCTGATGGTAAGTGGCCATTGCCACCCATGGACATCTGTAATCAACCCCAGATAAGATCAAAGTCCTATCTGAGGTCGGCCACAAATGCGTTTCTACGTCTGACGACTAAGTTGAACCATGCCCTTCAAACCAGAACACAGCAGCGCTGAACATTGCTGTTATAAGGTATAAATATGTAAGTGTGGTGGTGGTGTCGCCGGAGTCGAACCACAAACGGTTCTACCACCTTTGTCACCATTCTTTCTTCAATAAATCCCTTAGTTATCGAGTCTATCTTCACTTGATTAACCCTGCTCCAAACTAAAATCCTAGATCTACCAATACTATGTGATTAACATCGATTTGAAGACACGCGCGGCGGAGCGGACACTGTACCAAACAAATATCTCAAAAATTAATTTAGATCCGTGTTCTGGGTCTGAGTGTTTATGTATTCATCTTTGTGTGCATATGTGTATTTATTTCCATGGGTGATAATGGCCACCTACTCTTAGGTTCTTTAAAATAAATTCCACCATATCAACCCTAGCAGCGCTACAAGCAGATTCACTTTCACATATGCCTTTTTATGCTAATAGTAAGCCTTATCTTCGCGGAAAGAGTTTTTATTTATTTCACTCGCATACTGAATTTTTTCCTTGCATTGTTCAAATGTACTTGCCGTGTGATTTTATTATTTTTAGAAATAAAGGAACACATTAGGCCGAAAAGCCAACTTCCGTGTTTTTGTAAGTTGATTATGCAAAATTGTGAAGACAGGTATTTAATATTTTTCCTCAGTATTATAGCTTCAAAATAAAAAATCAAAATATTTTATTCAAAGTAGATTCTTACAGAATTCTTTTTGAACGTCAGTGATATAAATCTACTGCCACTTCGCAAGGTGTTTCGTTATGAAGAAGAAGCAGCGAAGGAAACTCCATAACACACATCTTTTAAATAAAAGTTTCATATTACAATTTTAATTTAAACTTAATTCCAACATCAACTTCTGTTAATAGTATAGTAGCAAGACAGTTAAAATTCATGATCTATTTAGCAACAAATGTGTACAATAATGGAACGTCACATCAATTAGACATAGATATACATGTACAGTTGCCATTTCCCTTAGTAAAAATGTAAGAAAGGAAGTATGGTAATATTGCCGATATGCAACGCACATATATTTTCCAGTAAGTAAAGCTGTCTTGTGACCGATAAATTATGTCATCATTGCCGTATAGAGAGTAGATGAAATGTCGCCAAGACGTGTTCCGGTAGCGACATAAATCGTTCGCGATACAGCTCTCGGAAGCTCAATATTACGAGAACCATCGGCTTTCATCAAGGAAATCTAAAGTACTGTGACAGTTTTGGGATAAGTTACAATATTGTTATCTACGATGTAGGTCTGTTTACTGAATGTACCGGTGTTATAAGTACCTAAGACTCTTATTTTAGGCATAACAACTTATTATACAATTATTTCTATTTAGTCTACAATGCAAGTAATACTTAAATTATCAAAAATCAAGTGTAGCAATATCTACCTTTTACTTATATCGTTTCGAAGAAATGCTACCGCCACTTCTTGTGATATATACATACATCTATACATACCATACTATGTATAAAGAGATGTCGTTTCCTTAAAATACAATAAAATATATTGATGGGAAAATAGAAAAAAATGTATAAAATGCACTAATAAAAATTGATAAATATAACCTCGACTGATATTGAATTGATAAAAACCTCGTTGATAAATACATAATTATTTTTCTTTATTCATCTGACAGCTGACTTGCTATTAGAGCCAACGATCACAAATATTTGAACAAAATGCATGATATACAAAACTGTTACGCAAACAAAAAGGAGTTACCTACTTAGTTATAAAAACTGATATCTTATACTATTTAAAGTTCCGGATGAGTGGATTACCCTACTCCAATTTTATAAAACGTTCTTAACTATTATACTTTTACCACCTACTAAATTAACAAATGAAGTACGTTCTTGATGATTCTTATTAACTTTACTTCAGATAAAGATAATGACCACACATAACAGGTGCACTTTAATGGTAACTGCTGTGATTGTGAGGTAATTTCGCGTTTACGACTTCATAACCTGTTGAAATCTTGCACAGGTATGTCAAGTTTCGATTGGCAGTGAAAACTTTCCATTTCTTTAGATTCAGAAATATATGACGCATAGTGCAATAGCGTAGTCCCTTTCGCCATTCACATATAGTCTGTAGACGTAGATACAAGTATCATGCAGTCGCACTAAATAAACGATTCGATTGTGGTCGGGATAGGTCTACGACCAAAGCCTAAAATGGCGAAGAAAGTTCCACAGAAACGTGTCTAAGACTACGCCCAGAGAGGGCTATAACTCAAGTAGATCTCGAATCGACACATCGGAGATTTACGGCCGCGTGTACAAATTTATTTGTAAGTCATTTGCTAGTTAGTTTCTTGTCGTGTTGTGCTCGCTCAATACAAATAACGATACACGCTCCCTCTTATTAACAGACATCTAATAAATAAACCGTCTCTAATTTGTATATTTTATGTTACAGGTACTGGATTTGCTTCTATTGCCCGCATGCACGCTATCGGTAAGACTGCTTAATAAATAACAAACAATAAGAAGCAATGAGGCTACCTGATGCTAAGTAAGTATAAGTACTCACTTACAGAATATAAGTTACAGATAATAATAAAAAGACAATTCGTTTGCCATTTTAAGTAATCCTTATGTGAAATCGCCCTACTTGGGGGTTGCTTTGACTGAAGCTTCAATTAAAGTCAGTCTCTCATCCGGTTTGTGATAGTAAATAAATATTATGCCTGACTGAGTACCAAATGAAGATTGCCAGTTAAGTACTTATTCAATAATATGTGCCAGGGATTTTATTTCTGTAGTTTGAATGTAGCAAACGGGCATGTAGTCCACTTTATGGTAAATGGCTACTGCCATCCGTGGACATCAGTGATCAACCCCAGGTAAAATCAAAGTCCTACCTAAGGTTTACCACAGATGCGTTGCTACCCCTGAGGACTATGTTGGAACGCCTCGAATAAGATAGTGGGAACGCCTCTGATAAGTATTAGATATATATGAATCTATAGCTTGAGTACCAATTTCACGATAGACGCTAATGTAATCGTATCGAATTATAAAACTTGGTAAGCTTTTTTTACGTTTTACGTTTGGAAACTGTGCATTGGTTCCTCACGATGCGGGGGCAGCGGAGTGAATATACCCCACGGTATTCCTCTGAACGCCCTTTGTTGGAACTGCTCGTACGCTCGTAGCGTTCGACCGTTGTCCCGATGGCATCTACCTTCGATAGGGCCCTTTCTACGGTAGGGATGGAGCTTCTCCTTCCCCTCATCTATGAGGTGAACGCGGGAACACCGCGGGTGCCACCTCGAAGCTGTTCGACGTAGGATACCCCCGTGTCCTACCTTTTGATAAGCCTAGCCTAATCTAACCTAAGCTTTACCTTGTTCGTATTTTGAGCGCCTCGGTATAATTATTTTTAACGGTTTTTTTACCTTTAAAGATCAAAATATTTATGATATGATAGGTACTATCATAATATAATAATTTCAAAAACAGAGGTTGTTTCTATTACCATAACATAAATTACATATCGAATTTCATGCTCCATGTCAGTCATGCGTGATAAGTAGCTTATTCAGGTATTATTGGATTTGACTATGACAGAAAAAAACAGTGCATTATGATTTAATCAAACACGTTGAGACTTTCACTGTCGGTGTAACAAAATGCGAAATTTGATATATTCCGAGTTAAGATTGAGGGCCTATTGTGTTTCTCGATTTGCGGTTTGGGTTTAGGAGAGCGGCGACATTGACACGGCCGTTTTGAAATGTATCTTGACAGCTTTGCGTTTTGCCAACGACTTCTGTTGGATGGCTGTATCAAAATATCTGTACCTATTACTTATATAATCCTATACACATCTCTATAGTACCTGACCAACAGTGCTTTTATTTGAAATAACACGAGAAGAACTGCAAATTAATGATTTGTAAAGAATAGCGATTCTTGCAATATTTATAAAAAATGATAAAGACAAGAATATAATATCCTATGGAAATAACAAGTTTATAGCTGTAACTACATAAAAAGTTATATTTTCATTTTATTGACAACTTCATACAAGAGTCAGATAGTAGAGAGTAATTAAGAAAAATAACGTTTGCGGTGAGTATTCTTATGCAAACGCGTGATCTATTATGCGGTGTTGACATCACAGAAGCAGTGATGAGCAGCGACAGGTGATGTAAACAACTTTCTTTTTAACTGCGACGTTAAGGTTCTAAGGATGGTAATTATTCATTAGGCCCCAGGTTTAAACGACAAAATGTATAACTATATAACACGACTTTACAATATCACTTAACGTTTATACGTCAACCCATTATTGTCCCACTGCTGGGCACAGGTCTCCTCCCACAATGAGACTGCTTTGAGTCTATAGCCTACCGCGCTGGCCAAGTACGAATTGGTAGACTTCACACATCTTTGCGAACTTTTTTTAAAGAATCATCAGGTATGCAGTTTTCCTCACGTTATTATCCTTTACCGTTAAAGCAAGTGATAATAATTAATTTGTAATACGCGCATAGTTGTAATTGTAGTAATTAGTGCTTAAGTTTGTTTTCGTACTTCACAGTAATTTATATTATATTCTTATTAATTAATCAATTAAGAAGAATAAGGTAAGAAAAAATTAACATAAGTAGTATACGTATGTACCTAGTCTACATTTCATTATTTAACTCATTAGAGCATGCAAATCATAGTTTATATTTAACTATAATTACGAGTATAGCTGTTCCCCGCGACTTTGCTCACGCACAAGTAATTTAAATGCAATTTTAACAATTTTCAAGATATTCTATTTTTAAGTCTCTTATTGCATTTAATTTTCTTTATTATAACTACTTATAATTCACTAAAAAAAGTTTGAATGCCAATGTTATGTGGCTTCCTAAAGGTTTAATAAATGTGATTAATTATAGCAAAAAAATTGAAATTGAAAATCTAAAAAATAAACAAAAAGTAAATTATAAATAAAGAAGGATAAATATTATACAGCACTTTACCTGAGGGTTTCTTTTGGATCCAAATTCCGAAATGTATAGGAGAAAGTTAAAGACAACTTGTTAGCTTTTTTATCGAAAAATATCTAGCTTATTATATAAGACATTGAAAGCCGTTTTATTATTTCTACCCATCGAGGTAAATACTAAGTTTTATCGAGTTTATATCAAAATTGGCGGATTTACACTTTCATTTTACGCCTTGAGGGGTCGATTTTCCAAAAAAAATATTTTGAGGATTTCATAATTTTTAACCAACAAGCCGAATACCTAGTACTATTGAGTTTTCTTTAGATTCAGCGGATATCCAAGAAAGTGACATCCCCTATTTTACCCGTTTAGGGGTTGATTTTCTAAAAACAGTGAAATATGTATTTTATTATTTCTACTTAAAACAAAAAATAGTAAGTTTTATAGAGCTTAAATCAAAATTGGCAGACACTCATATAAACGTTTATCCCATATTTAACCCCATAGGGGTGGAATATCAAAAAATCGTGTCTAACTAACGTCTACGTTATAAAAAAAGCCCTTGTCCAAATTTCATGTTTCTATCTTCCATAGTTTTGCCTCGGCGATGATGAATCAATTATCTTGTTAATTTATAATTTGTATATCTATTAAATTTATAAAATTAGACATACATTCACTTAGTTTTTTATCACTTTTCTTATTTATTTTGCCAACTTGTAATACAATTACGTTGATTTATATTTGATTAAATACAATCGTTCCTCATTTTGCCGGAACGCTTAGCGTCCCACGAGCCCATGACCAATTGTGTAGTTGTCTTAAGCGTCGAGTTAATGCGCCATTTTATTAACAACACGTAACTTACAACCGCCCATTATGCCGCCCGACGTTTACTGTTAATAATGTTTCATAATTAATTTTAGGGCCATGAAGCCGTTACTAGATATTGTACCAATAATTATAAATACCTATTATCGGAACGGTATTTAATGGGAAGTGTTAGACCAGTGCTGTTAAGTTGATGATAAAGGAATTTCTTTGAAAATAGGTGTCCTTCAACGAAGTAACTAATAGATATTTAATAATTACTTACTATAGCAACTTACATATATAAAAATATTTTCTTCGGGATCTTATAATTTAGAATTAGAATTTTCTATCCACTACTATAACATTTCGTATTAGCGACTATATATGTATATTTATTCCTTATGGAGCACGTTTTTGTATTGTTATGCTTTTCACCATGTAATTTAAATCTGAGGATAATTAATTTCCTCTAAGTCTTAGCTTCCGAAAGCACGTCGGATTCGAATCTCGGACTTCCAATAGGGTCGAAGTTCACTGGACTATAACCATTATTTACACAACAGCGTTTTGTAACCGTAAATTTTATTACTCACAGAAACTTTACGATAACACCTCAAAGTAAAAGGGCAGCCCTAAAGGTTACTTTAACTCAACAAGACGTAACTCAAGACATATTTCAGCTGGAATCGTCTCACGATCGTATAACTCCAACTGTCCGAAGTTTCCACTTTATGCACTCTTGCAACTTCACTTAACGAAGTTGATTCATCGCGTAATGTTTAATTCATCTTAACGGTACGGCCAATTACAATGATTTCGTGCAATTTCTACACGAAAGAAACTTCCAATTAGACAGTCTAAGAAGTTTCCTTTGGGACTTAGTTTGGCTATATTACAATGTGTTGATTAGGGCTGCCAAGAGATTTCCTCGGATAAATCTATAAATCTCGGACAAGTCGGACGAATTGACGTGCATCAGAGCCGTTAGGAAGTTGATTTCAAAAAGTAACTGGAAGTGTAACCCAGATGTTTTTTGTGAATTCAGATTCCGATTGCAATCAAAAAATAAATCTTTCTTCAAAGTCACTTTTTAAACTGAATTATAATATCCAACTAGGGTGGCGTCCGGAATAAAATCTCGATTTCACCCAAATGTTTACATGTTCGAATTCCTTTTCCGACGTTAGGAATGTCAGTGACGACAACTAACACTTCGTTAGTTTAATTAATTTGATGGTTAGATAACATGTTGATGTTGATATTTACCGGCATGAGATTTAATTTATTACTGTGTCACAATTATGTATGGGTAGGTCCCCTGTCAGAACGAAGATCTTAGCACACCAGCAATCAAATGCGGGCTGATCTACTGTGCACAATCTGACACTTACGCTACCGAGCAATAGAAGCTCTAGCTGTGGGTATCAAACCGAGGTCTTGCAAAGTAAGTAAGTAATATACTACGGTCACCATGCAATAATCAAAATTTAACTATGACAAAGTTTATTTCTCAGTAATCAGTCTACCTGATGGTAATTGGTCACTGTCGCCCTTGGACACCTGTTTATCAATCCCAAATAAGATCAAAATCCTATCTAAGGTTGACCACAGATGCATTACTACCCCTGAGGACTAAATTGTAACGCCTCGGATAAATATGTTTCCTTTATCACATCCTTTAGACTAGAACATAACAGCGCTTGACATAACTGTTATTAAGCAGAAATAGGTGTGTCGGTGGTGCCGCTGGATTCAACCACACCGAGTTCTACCACTTTATATGAACCTGATGAAGTGACAAACAGATGCCAAAGCGTGGGCCGAAATGCTCTCTGACTGCATCATCAGCAACGTAATCGCTATTAATTACCAAAAACCAAAGTAATGTCTTTCCATCACCGCTCAAATTAAAAACAAACGTATAAAATAATTACTTTCAACTTTCGAACATTAATTTTTACTGATGTACATACGATGTATAACTCTAATAAATTTACGTAACGGACAGTATAGGTAGGTACTTGTATTTTGTAAAACAGACAGACAGATTTAGTACAGCAAATATTAAATCCCCCACAAGTAAAAATGGATGGAAATTACACCTTCATTAAAAGATACTATTTATAAGTCGCTAGTACAATAATTATCTCAAGTGGAGGATTGCGAGGTATGCTAGCTTTATTACGAGTACTAAAGCTACTTAAGAGCTACTTAAGCAAATAGGTAGCCTGAAGAAAATACTTTTAATCTTTTTTAACTTTTTATAAATTTACAATTCTCAATTACATAGATGCAAGCATGTTGAGAAGCTTTTCTAATTGGGGAGTTGTTACCATCACTTTTTACTAACATGTGACTAGACTTGGCTATAGAAAATCAAACAAACATACTTCGAATGGATGACATACATTTATATAAATAGGTCATTCAAAGTTATTTAACATTACTTGTGATTTTTTTAAACAGCGAGTCTGCAATTTGAAGCTTGATCTACCAAATTTTGGCCATTTTTTGTTTAATTTTCAGAGGAGACCCACGTATAACAGTCGAACTCAATTACGTAAATAGTTTTCAAAAAGACATCTACATTTACAAAACAAAACTCTTTATTCAACATGCTTAATATTTCCTTTAGGTTCTAGGTCTTGGCTGTAGTTGGCGAAAGTCCACATCAAGGTCTATCTACTAAATAATACTATCGTTTCAACTTCGATACAATCTTTCGCTCATTATTCTAAAGTAGAATGATTTCACGGATCTGTGCCAGATAGATAATCTAGTTTTTATACAATCATTAAATTTATGATCTTAATCCATAACGCAGTTTAATATAGTTTTGATACAAAAATATAAACATTATGTTTCTAAGATCTGCGTTCTCTCCACAAATCTCTCCTAAGTCTAACGAAGACGGAAGTGCAAGACAATCAAATAGATTTCCAATTTTCAACAAGGTACTTACGTCACGTCCAAGTCCGGAAGACCACGAAGAATCTAATCTGCATAAGGCCAGCATAGGCTAATAAATTGAACTACTGTTACAAGCAACAAGTGCTTGCTATCAATATGAGCCTACGAGAAAGTCTCTCACGGGAGGACAATATGCATTTAGCAATGTACGCTTATCTAACGACGTTATCTGTACGCAACATAATATCAATTAGAGCTTATAAAGTATCGTTATTATTCTATCGTATTCAATCTTGAATCTGAAGGATGATTGTTGAATTGCATGTCCGCAGGGAAACGACAATAAGGTTAAGTAATATATACCTAAGTAATTAATTGATATCATATAATATGCTGTGTTTTCGTAAACAAATGTAACTGAAATAATCGAACATCTCTTCCGATTAAACTATAAACGTCCAAGTTGAGCAGATGACGCAGCGCGGTAGTCTATGGCCTAAGCTCCTCTGAGAGGGAGGCCCGTGCCACGGCAGTGGGACAATAATGGGTCGGCGCATGTCCAAATTGAAAGTTTTATTTTCTTCATACCATACAAGGATATATGTGCATATACATCTGAATACATTGAAGTGCTTCGTAAAGGTGTCTTGAATTAAGTACACGTCCCGTTTAAATGTGTTTCTCTTAGCAAACCCTTCAAACCAGTACACAGAAACGTTTAAAATTTCCCACTTTTGTTATTGGGTAGAAATAGATATGACGAATAAGAATACGATTGTACTGATTCAAACCAGAAAGACCTCTACCACATTCAACATAACCCATATAAACTACATCGTCAAACACTGAGCAATTGTCCTGTAGCGTCAATTATTAGGTATTTGTAAGCCCGACTACATTCCAGTAACGTGACTGAATTGCTGGCTCATTTTACCATGTGAAATTGTCCGTACCAAGATCAAAAGAACGGTTACCGAGGACTAGAATTATCCCGAGTGCATCGAATCGATTATCATTCGATTCCCGTCGCAATGCATCACTGCACCACCGCTCGTGACCAAGCCTCACTTAAAGTCTTAGGGCCTGTGCACATAATAAGCTTTTATAAGCCATAAATGCACGCGTACCAAATTGTTATTATTTTTTCTCTGACGCTAAATTATCATACACAGTTACAATAAACATTACTTTAATGTCCTACCTTTGAGTTGTATGTATTAACCTCTGCTGTAAGAATAGATATTTCCCCAACGATAAAATTGTAAATCAAAAATTTAAATTATACTTAGTTACATCGTTCGTTCAAAGATTGAAGCAATAAAGTTATAGAAAAGAAATATGTTAATGTTGCTTTATTAAAATCATAACTATTCTCATTGTATATTAATGCTTTTATACATATACTGCGATTTTATGGTTAGTTTATATTTAGCTATTCGTACACATTTGGAGTAACGACTTTATTTTATAGCTTTATACGTTCTCTACTTTAAGAGGTAACAAAAGCAGAGGGAATTGGTGCACGGCAGCACTTTATACACAAGCCCTAAGTCATGCGATGAGAGCTATCAAATAGGTTTAATCCGAAGAAAGCTACAGGAACACTATAAAATCAAATATCAAAATATTAATTCGATTTGTGACTCCGCATAAATAACTTGAAGGAAGTATTCAGTAGATTTATGCGATGCTAGTACCCGGTACCATAATTGAAAGGAAATCGATAAATATTATTCGTATTGGTAGTTTACGTTTAGTATTTCATTTTATCATTAGGTTACTGGATGCAGTTTTGTCTACATTTCATTGGAACTAAGTATATTTTAAATTTACTTATCTTGATCAACCATTTGCAAGTACGTTAAAATTAAGTATTAAATACTCAATATTAAGCCAAATATTTGATGAAGACTATAGTCAACTTTATAAATATTTCAAATAATGCAAGTACCAATTATCTTTCTTTCCCAAATTTTAATTTCAAATTTATATCAATGAACGAACACTCTCTTATATCAATATTATACCACACTATTGTACAGTTATCCGTATCGTAAAATTTATAGTATCGGTTATATTAATATTATCGAATTCCGTAATATTTTTAAGAGTCGTAACACTTGGCAGTTTCTAACATGTAATGTTAGAAAGCAACCCCGAGTTTATCGAAATCAACATTTATATATATAAAATATATGAAATATAAAATGCATGCTGGATTACCGTTCGCCTCTCATGGAGTACCCCATAAAAAAAGAAAGACGTATAATCAGATCACAATGGCTAAATTCTTGATCTTATATTTAAAAAACTTATTAAAACATTTTACAGATCGTAAGACGTATTCTTCGTAATGATTTTCCTGTTTCGAGTAGTGTTAATACAGTTATCTTAAATAGTACTATTACCTACGTAGATGCAACCTTATACACTGTATGCCACCGTGTATCGGCTACATACATGTATGTATGTACGTTCGGTGCATTTAATATACTTACTTTAATCGTACAAAATTATTTTGTATGAAATGAAGTGTTTTTGAAGATACTCTCATTATCTAACTAAAGAAATAAGATATCTGCTTCCACAAAAAAAAAACTATTTTAATTATCTATTTCACTTAATCGGAACAGGTGACAAATAACATTTATTAAACACAACAAATAAATACTAGTTAATAATAATATATAAGTAAAATAAATGATAGCCATTGTCTGGTAGGAAACAGAAAACAAGTCTTATGTTAACACTAGTGGAACAGGCAAACGTTGTTCTGCTATTTTAGAAGCGTGCCCGTGAGTCAGTGATGTTTGTGCAATAACGCCATCTAGACCACGACAGTAGAACTATATATTCACGTACGTAAGAAATTCAACCTAAGAAAAGTTACTTCAAATTTTAAATTGTAATAAGTTTTTATGGAGTGAATCAATTTTAATGAAATATAGCCTAAAAGTTAAGAAAAGCTTCATACTATAAATACATATATATTCCCATGAATTAAATCCCGTCGTTTTGGCGCCAGCTGATTTTAAACACACTGACAGCGAGCGCGAGTTACATTATTATTATATATATAGATGTAACGGTATTTTAGTAAAAATAAAGAAGTTTGGCATCTATACAATAGTAAGAGCGATCATTATTCTCTAGTAAAAACTCTCTTACATGCTTTATAGCAGCTCTTGTAGAACCATAACGATTTAAGCTTATTATAGTCCATCAAATGTATGTAAACGAAACGATTGAAACACTGAAACGAGTGAAACGGCCATACAATTTATACAACCGCCTTCTAATGTGAATAGGTACAAGTTTAATCTACTCAGCTTTTACTTGATTGCTAGTAGGTACTACACTTTCATGGGATTGACAATGTACAGATGAAATTACCAAATAGACGCGTAATGTAATATGAAAGTATGTTAATGTAATGTAATAGATAGGTGGTACATTATTCCATTAGTTTCTATAAGTATAAATATTATAGGCATTTATCCAAAATCTTGATGATAAAAATGTAGAGAAATATTTTAGGACACCCTATAGCAAAGATGGCTGTAAAAATATATTTTTTATATATAATAAAAAAAAATAAAGATCAATGATAAGATTTTTGATTTGTAATTACTAGAATACGCAACCAAACTTTCAACTGGTTGTCTCGAAATATTTTTTATATTTCATTTTGCATACGAAAATATTTTCAGTCTTTTTGATTAGTTCGTCCAGATCGCGATAAATATCACGTACGGGACCGGGGCACACGTTCACGGTGCAAACTTAACGATCTAACAAACGATTTCGCTTTCACGAAACGACCGTACAAATTGCTTACCTTTCAAGTGAGCCGATTTATCTCCTTATGTCTGCAGGAGGACAGATAGCAGGGAATGTGGAAAGCTTGCCATTTAGCAAGCAATTGGTTATTAAGACATACGTAAATTTGAACAGCCGTACAATACACACTTGGAATCAAGCAAGCCATAAACTTATACTAAATAGTTAAATACTTAACCCGCGAGCGAAGCCGCGGGCAAAAGCTAGCTAGTAATAGGTGTGTCAACTATCGGTCATACCGAGATAGTACCTAACTGTCAGTGAGAAGTGTAATGAAGGCTTTTGTATGAAAATCTTGACAATGTCAACTCTATAGGCCTATATATTTAATCTCTCATTCCGCAATTATTTTATTGTTAGCCATTCCGAGAAAGTAATAGATGAGTATTATTTTTTACATTCCGGCTTTCTACTCAAAATAATCTCATACTCATCAACATAATAACGGTATGATTGATTCGAACAAATCTCCTAACAGATTTATTGTATTGTTGGAGAGATGATATATTACGGTAAAATTTCATACACAATATGCATTAAGGACATACTAGTATCATGAACGCGTAATTTTATATTGATTTTATATATTTATCATAATTTCATCTCCGAATAACTAATAATTAACGCCATTCTTTCTCTCGTTCTTAGAATATTCTTTGATATTAGTAGAGCTTCGATTCACGGAAGCGTTACCATCTGTTCAGTTTTGTCATATACTTATTGAGATGCGGCATAAAGTGATCGCGACATAAATTAGCTTAATGTAGGTAAATGTATCATTTTTGGTCTGTTCATTAATAACGATCTCTGATGGCAGTGACTTCTTAACTACAAGTACTTTTGGAAACACTGAATTAAACAGTTGTATGTTTTATCCTAGAAAATTATATAGCGCTCAATGATCATAAATGTGTTAGTGATAAAATTAAATTATTGTTATGTATAGGAATTTATCCAAAACATTCAAATAAGTTGAGTCGCTAGGCAATTTACATTAACCGTTAGGTACATGCATAAGATCGTACATGTTCCAAATAGCATTAAAATATTAGAAACAATTTGGGCCGAATTGTCAAGATAAAATCAGCAATGAAAAGTGAATCCATAAAAGTTCAGCTACACGTGAAAGTTGTTAATTAAAAGAAGATAATTATGCATCACGGTTTCCGAGATGTAATGAGTCTGACGAGTTATACCATTAAACATTGTTATTATCAGGTTTGCAATCGCTTTTTCTAAAGGAATTTAACAGGTTGATGGAATGCGTATAATATTACTTTATAATTTTAAGTATGTGTACAAAAAGCATATCAAAAAGTGAATAAGTATAGCGCATTTATTATTTTGTCACCTTAATCTTTACAAATATTGTAATCGAAGTGCAAATAATGTATTCTGAAGTGCCTGCTAACAATTTCGTAATAGTTCCTGCTGTTACCTTTTATTATGTTTATTTATATTCTCTTAAACTGCTCTTAAAGTGTTAATACGAAAGTTCGTAAAAAATATGATTGACCGGTAATTCGTGTTGTAGTTTTCTTTAATCGCATAATTTCTAGTATAAATAGATAAAAACATAGACTACTTCTTACTTACTACACTATATTCATTTAATAATACGAGTTAAATTTCACTTGAATTCTATGTTGTAGGTAAGTCACCTAATCAAACTTCGGCATTCAAAGGCAGCTTTGTTAGAAGCTAAGAAACATGTATTTTCTATAAAAACAACATTCTTGCTAATGATTTATGAAAGTATCTAGATGTTGTCGACCTGTCGTGGAATAGCAATCGAGCAAAACATTCCTAGGTACATTGCGATAGCCATTTAACTTGTATGTTACGCAAAAACCACGGCTCCAAGTAAGGTCTGGCGACTAGCGAGTTGTGTGAGAAAAAATGATTTCCACCATATTGGTTTTCTGAGCTCATATCTACCGGCTTTCTGTAGACAACGCCCTACTTGTAATTGTTTTTACAGAACGACTGATTGCGCAAGTGCTTGTAAGCTTAATTGGATACTTTCCTTAAGTTAGCTTACGCAAAATTAAATACGATATTAAATTTCAATGCGAACATGTAACATTAAAATAAGTCAACTAACGAAATAATATGTAGGTATAATGGTATCTATTATATCTATTATTAGATTAGTATAGTGGCTATTCATTACCTAATTATAGATTTGTTTTATAGTTTGGAATTCGAAAACGAGCACGCAGTCCACCTAATGGCAAGTGGCCACTGCCGCCCATGGACATATGTAATTAACCCCAGTTAAGATCTAAGTCCTACCTAAGGTTGACCACAGTTGCGTTGCTACCCCTGACGACTTAAGTTGGAACGCCTCGGACAAGTATGTCTCCCTTACCACACCCTTCAGACCAGAACACAGCAGCGCTTGACACTGCTTTATTAGGCAAAAATAGGTGTGGCGGTGGTGCCGCCGAAGTCGAACCACAAAGACTTCTACCAGCTTTAGATTCCCAATGATTACTATTAATGTTTTTAAACAAAATCTATCATTAGGAGCTGCAAATGAGCCTGTAATGCATTTACCACGTTTTTAATTTGCAACAGGTTATAGAATAGTTACGGTTTGTCGATCAACAAAACAATAGCATTCTTAATAACATGATATCTACTACGTATATTGCTATCGGCGTTAAGCGCTCCATTCGCTAATATGATTAAAACTTAATATGGTAAGCTCGCGCGTAACAGGTTGTACGTTGTTAGTGTTACCAGAAACTTGAATATCTGAGTTAAAATTAGAGTTGTTATATTAGGGTAATATTTCAATAATCCTAATATTGAATATATTCGTCAGCGCATATTATAATACCATACCTATTACTGAATATTAGTCTTATATTAG
>DWPW01000062.1:0-15956 GCA_018252015.1 Astraptes brevicauda
AAATAAGCGATTTGTTAGACGCTTGTTGGGCATAACTACCTATAATACAATATGCGATCGGTTAGGCACGCGCGTGGCATTATCGCGTTGTTGTTCACAATACATTGCGCGCTCAAAAATGACCAACTCGGGAACCAATAATTTCCGAGGAAAATTAATGACTTATTTTATGTTAATATAGTGTCACAAAGCTACCATTTAAGTTTTCGGTACGCTGTCATTTACACCCTGTATAAAACATTCGAGGAGTAACCTAATATAAACAACACAAATACATTTTTATTATACATAGATACAAATATTATGTAGTAGCAGTGACAGTATGTTACTGTAACAAAATATGAATATTTATAAACATTATAATGATATACTTATTATAAAATTAGCTTCACATACCTGTCTTTAAAACACGGCTTGTCGAATAACCGAGCGCGAGGAATTAGTTGAGATCTTTTACTCTTCGCGTGGTTTTGAATCTGAAGGTCTGTAAATGTTTCTTCTCTGATCACAGCTAAGCTGCGGCTGCGTCTTAAATTAGATCCTTCAAGTTCTTTGTGCTTGCACAATCTACCATAACTTCCACTAAATTCAGTGTCAGAATTAGAAAATCTCTTTTGCAGGAGTTCCTCTGCTGCTCTCGATCGTGTTAAGTGCTGGTAGAATTCGTCTTGTGGTAATTGGACGGGAAGCTTGTAGTACTCGGCAAGTTTGCTTTGGTATTTTTCTTGTTTTTTGTTTTTATTGTCACAAGTTTCTTTGTCCTTTTCCTTACTTTTTGACAATTTTCTCTTTTTTGGCCGTTCGTCTTGACTTTTCTTTGATTCTAGTGAGCCGCGAGGGTTGTCAAACTCTAATGTTTCTGTGGGATTTTCAAAGTATTGTATATCAGCGACGGTGTTTGCTGCAGACTTATGTTCGTCCTGACTCGATTTCCTTTCGACAAGTTCTCGAAGGCGGCTTCTTGTTGAACTAGTATTGGATGTGACGCTTTCGGGGCGTTTAACGGGATACTCCAAATTTGACGATGACGATCGTCTGAAAAGGCTTGTCTTGATCGACCCGAAGTCGCCTTCGTCTTGACAAGAAGCCGCTGAGAAATTTTGAGTCCTTATACGGTCAACGTGATTCTGACTAGAATACGACGCGACCGAGTCCACCGAGTGCCTGAAACACAAAACGCAGAAGATTAGATTAACACGAATGCTCACGATTACAACAAGATAGTAATGTTTGCAAAAGTTATCTTCGACGTGGATGAAGTCATAGTTTTTATGATGTCCAGTTTGTCAAATATTGATACAAGGCGTGGGACTAGTATTAACGTATAATTTAAGAAAACACTCGAGGTCTGGAGATAAGTGTTTTTGGGTGAGGGTTGATTTAGTAAGACCTAAGTCACACGATGCCCGCCATAAGTTGATGTAATAGTCAGGTCGTTTGTTGGCAGTTAGCCAGAGCCGATTAAAGACGCGCTTGGGTTGACAACAAAATCATTATTTTGCATTCCACACGAGAAATGCTAAATATAAAAAAGTACCAGTGCATATGATCATTAAATGAGTCATGCGATAATCACGGAAAAATAGATATTAAGTCATATTTTATTAATATTACATAATAATCTAAAACGTACGCTAATATATTGTTTGTATTCTAAGTAATATTCTCAATTAATTTTAAAGGTCATAAAAATTGGGTCTGTGAAGTTAGTGAAACAAAAAAGTTATTTCCTTTTTATCCGTGACGGGAAAAAAGCGTTCACAAAAACGTTAAAACATTTTAGATAGCTAACGGAATGACTGCTGTTTCGGCGGCGGACCGCATTTTGGCTTAATTCACGCAAATGAAGTAATAATGGAAATGATTCGCCTGTAAAATTATTCCTCACCTCTACGACCTATATAAGATACTATTTTGTGTTTCAAATGATTAGAATTAAGTAAAAACAGAGCTACGCGTAAGTATAAATGTAGTACATAATATAGGTAAGTATCTATAAGTATTTTTGGAAAAATAATTGGAACTTACTATTAATTTTTGATGCGGTTTTATATTTAAGTTAGTTAGAGATTTTATTGCTATTCTATCGATATACTTTTTCTTTTTTCAATTCAATAATATTAACAATGAAATATTATTGAATAAGGTAGGATAATTTTTAACTTCCTATTTTAATATAATCCATAGACAATAAAGCACCCCGTTCCAAAAGTTTGCCAGAATATATAGGGAAATGTGTCGACACAGCTATGTACCACAAGATACACTGCTTCCGATAGATATTTAATAAGCATTAAAGCAGACGACAACTGCAACGGTCGTTTGAGAGGATGCCAAAATGGCGACGCCTTAGTGATAAAGACCTGGCGCTAGCCTAGGACACTAGCAAAATGTACGAGTCGACGAAGAATGAATGTCATTTAAACTCAGTCTGTCATCCGGTAGTTTACATCTTGTTATAATGAATATTATTATGATTATCTGCTTCTAAAGCTGAAGCTTCCGGGTCCAGAACTTCGACTTTCCACTTCATTCTTGCAAGAGAAACACATCTCTTAGTGTGTGATACAGATACGTTATATCTACTTATTTACATAATGTTTTCATTGAATTCAAATGTTGAAACATAAAACTCTATTGACTTATTGGGTAAAGTTTATTCTATAACGTTTCTTATGTTAACTATAGGCATAAAATAGGGACAAGTACGCTTTATACAACGAGTTACGTACTTGTCGCATTGTCGCAAGAAAGCCTTTCATAAATATTCATGTGTCCGGAACTTGGCGGACGGTCGCCTTTCGAAACTGAGTCTGAAAGTTTTTCGTTTGAGAGAAACCTCTAATTTTCAAAAGAATTGCGTCATAAAAGATATAGTACGGTCGGTCCCTTCTTCCACTTGTCTGAATACTTCGTGGTAATAGGTAAGAGGTCCACACATAAACCTGTATGGCGACAGATATACTCAGAACAGATTTATTAAATTCAGCACATATCATGCTTTATATTCCTCTTAAACAAATTTTATTACACACTTTATCTTTATAGATCGCAACTTCATCAATTAAGAAATAAATTTGGCTATCATAATCATAAGTGATTATTCAATGTTATTATTCATAGTTCCAAACCAATTGGTAATTTATTTATTGCCTGGTGAAGCACTCGTATTTTTATACGAGTATGATCTATTCCGAGCAATTTATTGCAGTCATGGTGATTGTATTTATTGACGTAAGGCCCGCGCGAATCATAGAGTTTTAAATATACATGGTATGTCGTTTGAACATGTGTTGAAAGTATATTATCAGTAAGCGGTCTCTTAGTGGAAAATTGATTACCTAACCTTGATGTGCGCGTCAACCCGTTAATGTTCCACTGCTGGGCACGAGTCTCCTCTCAGAGAAAGTCTTAGGATATAGTTTACGTGATGGCCAAGTGCGAAGTGGTAGACGTCACACACACGTTTGAGATCTTTTTTTTCATCAGAGGAACGTGCCTTGGATTTGAATCTCGCAATTTAAATCTTAAACTAATTGAGTAGAAAATGTACGAGATAAAAATATATTTTTTGTAGTTCAACCAATGTTAACTGTTTATCTAATGACGTTCAGCGCTTGGCAAAAACTGCTATTTCCTTTTTAACGTTGATTCCGTCATAGTTTTATTCATAAAGTTCGAGGTTTATTATACGACGATTGGAAAAAATGTTCAATTTGTTTATATCTTATTGAAGACACGATGGATTGAGCAAGAGTTTTCATTTATTCAACTTTTACGATCTATTATTAAACGTTTACGATACGAGTACATCGACGTTATTATATTATTAAAAAAATTACAAGACGAATTTTAATTAAAGTAGAAGATGTAGAATATATAGGGTAATGGAGAGGACATTTTCAAGCTGCTAACAAAAAATCTTTCACCCCGCTTGAGACTGATAACTCTTAGATTGATTCACAATTGTCATACATTTGAAATCCAATTATTACCAATTGCAAATAACTTTGTGGGTGACACTTCTCCTCTCTCTATTGCAACTGTAGAGTTATGTCTTTCTTTCAAAACATATAATATAAATTGATGTTCGCCTTATGTGTAAATTATTTTTGAATTTTATCTAGAGCGCATCATATTTATGACATACTAAACTAACATTTTAGTGTTAAGTTTCTTATATGCAAACAGCTTTATGTCAGACTTACAATCCAACAAAATGTACGATCATAACTATATCATAGTCATAACTGTATATTAAAAATAAATTGCTAATGGCTTCTCCATTTGCAATTTATTTTTATTGTTAATATCGTCTCTTGCTTTATATTTGTGCCCCGAGCAAGCTTTAGTTATTGATAAATACATACAATATGTGTTTTTTTTCTTTGGTGACGTTATTAATTACAACTATAGTCTTGTTTAGAGTAAGTAAATTCTGTACAGTGACTTACAAGTGTTCTGAATGTACTTGGTGAGTAAAATAAATAGGTAAAAGTAGCAAATGTCTAGGTCAATTTGCATGCTCCTTATTTTTATTTTACTATCGGACCCTGTGTGAATTGAACGATGTTATTTCGTTGCTTTCTAATAAAATGCAAATAATTCACAAAGAAGACATTTATTCTGCTTATCTGACTATACAATAAGACCTAAACATAAAGTTGGCAATGATACGGTTGTTCGCCATTTTTAAGCATAACATGAACAATCTGACGTCCTAAATTACGCTTTACGGATAAAATGTTGTCATTAATCTAACACGTATTGTTATAAATTCGTGATATAAAAATAGTTTCAGCTAAATGTATAATGTAACAATGTGACGTGTAATGTTATTTTAGAATGCTGGGAACATTATTTTCTTGGCTAGAAGACGTGTGTCTTTTTAACTATGGATGAGAGAAGAAATAACAATATGAAGCGACTGAACCGGCAGTCCTCGCCGAGGTTATTTGCGTGTATAAAGGCAAAGATTTGATCGGGTTCTCGGTCAACTGATTCCAATTGATTCGCTCGAGTGGGTATAAGATAGCCTCCATATAGTATTATTCACGTTCAGCAGCCGTACACAATTAATCGAAACTTCTCGCATCGTGTAAAGGTGAGTTTAATTGATTTTATTGTCACGGTTGGTATGTTGATGTTTTGTTAAGAATTTGTAACCGGGTGCTAGAGAGACGGAAAAACCTAAGGAGTACCTAATAGATTGTTCATTTTATACTCTTCCGTTTCCAGCAAAATAATTTCCCAATACAATTTGTATAACTCAAAGATATCTCATAAAATGCAAGTCAATTGTAATTTTAGTCGTATTGTTTAAGGTGCCAGTGTAAATATTTTATATTTGGCGTACTTTGTATTACTTGGATTACAAATATTACCACTTCTTAGATATCTTTAATATAAGGTTTTGGGAAAAAATTCCTTGCCCGCCTTAAGCATCAGCCAACCCGTTGTTAGCCTTAATGTATGTGCATCTAGTCATTAAATGCAGTTAAGCTAGAACATTGAGTGAGTCGAAATTCGACCAGCGGCTATTCAAACACCTGCCGGCAGGATATGGTTGCGTCTATTTCGTGTCGTCTTTGAAGGCGGCAGTTTTTCGGCAAGCCGAAATCGTTTGCAGTAGGCAGTTGAGAATTTACTAAGTAACGTTCGAAGTCAGCTGCCTTTGGATAGGCCGAGACTGCGGAAGGTGGAAGACATCAAAACAAAGGCGTAAAACCTCAAAAAGTTTACTTCAAAAATTGTTGATTCTTAATTTATTAAACTTTCTTTTAGTTTACAGTTACATTTTATACAGGTATTACATAAATTTATTTAAAACTCTAAAATAACTTAATGTAATTGCACTATTGATTGATGAATTATATGTGATTCCATCGAATTTTAATGACTTTTTGCTATATTTTGTGCAAAATGTCATAACACACGAGGCCATTTTTAATGTTTATTTAGGGTTGTACACACGTAGAGAAGACCACTTCCGACCGTAGCGCGGTACGGACTAAGTTCTTGTGTGACATTTATCATGTATTTTAGGTGCAATTTTAAAGGTTAAACGTATCTACGTTTTTTTAGTGGTATATCAATGTTGATACCCTATTTTTATCCACTGTAATGTCTATGCGTTGACACACGAATCTCTACAATACTCTTTATGAAGAGCACAAAATTCACAAATAAAAATATACACGAAAACGACAATGAATAATTATTATGACGATCAATGAATCATATCTTATTTAGGAACCAGATAACTATTTATTTTATTTTCTTACAAATTCTCATGAAAGGTACATTTTCATATTTGATGAAACACTTCCGTGTTATAGGCCGAATAATTCCTAAAATTAAGGTTAATTTTCGTGACTGAGTAATATTCGTGACCTCTGGGTCATTGTTCGTATTTTATTTATTATCAGAAACTCAACGTATAACAGTAACATGAAAGAAAAATAAATAAAGTTGGTATTAATTACCTTAACTGAAGCTTTTTTTATTGCTGAATTCCTGTTTAAGTTATGAATGTGAGTATACACGTACCTATGTATATTTTTAAAATTTTTACCTCAGAAAAAGCCATTTTATGTAAGAAGTCGTTGCCTGATGATTAGATTTTTGGTCGCCGAACAAACCCGGAACACTGTCAAAACGGTGTTAATCAACAATAGTCAATATGAAACGCAGACCCAACGAGATGGGTAAATCCCAGGGTTAATTAGTTTATAACATTTTCGGAATCTCATAATGAATAGAGACGTTGAAATCAACAATGTTGTTGTAGGGCTCGGGATTTTTGGCAAACTATCAGTTTAGCGTTTTTATATTTAGATTACACTAAGACAGATCTTTGGCGCGGTCACGCTTATTCCTGGACTTGAAACACATAAAACTCGGAGCGGTAAACATTGCTATCGTTAATTGCCTGAATTTAGTTTTATGTTACGGATATAAAGCATATGTGATCGATTACAGTAAGACGTGATAGCTGAGTAGTTAAAAATCCCCGATCTAGAGGTTTAGGGTTCGAATCTCAGATCTTCTTTGGTTTTACAGTTAAGTCCGTGGTATAAATTAATTTTATTATCCCTTGCTTAAATGATGGAGTAAATCCGACATGTCTGAGGGCTCCTAATAAACTTCTTAAGTGAAGTCTACCAATCTGCATTTGGCAGTAGTCTATAAACTCACGCTCTGAGAGGAGACCCGTGCCGTACCCTGCAATTGGATAGTAATGGGTTGACTTACTTGACGTCGTTGACGACGACGATCGCTTTTATAGGTTAACGTCAGTCCTAAAAGTTTAAATGGATGTCATTTCCTCAAAATAGATTTAGATTTTAGCAAGATTGGCTCGTACTATCGATGCAAAAAATAGATTTAATGCAGATAAGCAAGTCAGCTTAGAAAATCAATATTTTTAAAATTACACAGACTTTTTAACTCCATTTATTTGTGTGCGCACAGACACATACATCATAGACACTTTCAATTGTATCTAATATATACATCTACAGACTTGTTCAGTGTCTAGGTCAGGGTATCTAGCGCGCTCACACGCCATGTCAGTAAACGCGCTAAGCAAAAAAGTTATGGCCGCAGGCGCTGCAAACAAAAAAGGTACCACGGTTGGTTCGCTCAATTATCGCAGTGAATATGATTATGATTTTTTACTGTATCCGCTGTGGCCGCCTTTCTTCCCGTGACACCCCAGTTGCCATCTGTGTTCGCGCCGCATTTCATTCATTTCACGAGTAAGTACATAAATACCGGCGATTATTTCAATTATTGCTCCTCTCCATGGATTCTACTTATATCGGTTTCTTATTTAGTTATTAAGTTGTTACGTAGATTCGTCTATTTTATCGCTAGTTATTGGTGAAATACTTAATCATAAATAATACATAGCTATTTTAATTTTAATCCTTACACTTTGATATTTCGTAGTTTGCAAGTCGGACTTAACAAAAACTACCGACCTTATTAACAGTAAACAATAATTGAGAAACACGATTAGTCTATAAATTAGTGCGAAATAGTTGCAACATTTGTCAAACATTTTTTTAGGTAATTGCTACCTAATTAAACCGACTTAATCTCAATTTGCCAACTGCCAAACTGTCATGACTACGAACGTCTGCATATTGAATTTTTAAATGCTTACATGCCGTTATCAAACTAACTTCCTGAGGATTAGTTTGTACAAGTTAAATGGGGTAGACACTCTGTAGTTTTAAGTGCTATTAAACGCAGTTATAAGTCATCATTAAAATATTATCAGTAACACTTGATTCAAGTAGACGTAACAAGATGTAACTAGGTGATGCACGGGGTTTTGTTCATGTTTTCATTATTTGAACGATATTGTTTACTTAGAATCATTTTTTATAGTACAGAATAGCATTTAGACCTGCAGGTCAATTCACTAACGTGACGTTGGGCCAGCCAGTTCAGTTCGTTGACAATAGTCATTAATACATGCAAATTTGACAAGTAAAATCGTGGTCATGGTCGAGGCGGTTGACCAATGCCAAACTTGTTTTGCTTGGCCAAAACCGTTTTTATAGACAAACTGTCAAAGTAGAGTTAACTATATCAACCATTAGTAGTTCAACTAAATGTCGAGCAATAACTGATGGCACTAGATGGTAACTCGTGGTTGGCGCAGTGTCGAGCTGGTGGTCGATAAACCCACTGTAATTTTTTTGTCTGTCTGTCTTAAACTGCTCGTCTTAGGCACGATTGAGTTGAGTTAAAAAGGGGTGGGGTATCGTGTGTAGAGGAAAGTACACACGATACCCCACCCCTTATTATTGTGTATTAGTGACACACTGATACACAATAATAATGTAAAAATATGTGACCTTAAACTTTAGTAATTTAATAATGATTTAGTAATAATATTCAATATTCAATCAGTAATATTCACTTGTCTTGTTTTCATATAACATCTAAACCCTTAAAATTACGCTACAATTTAATTTTGTGACAAGTAGTTTCGGCCTCTTTTGTAGTCTGTGTAAGTTATTTAACAGATACGACGGTTTGACAAATAATTTTCCTTCAAATTCACTTACCATTTGGTTAACTAAATATTTTTAAACTTATATAATTGATATTAAACTTATGTTTCAAGTAGCATTTTAGGGACTTTACTCAGAAATAATGAAAAAGGTCGTAACATTTAGTGGTATTATTTATTCATACCGCAATATATTGTATCGTAGTTTGTGCAATAAGATATTAAGTCAATATTCAAGTTTTATTTAAATTGATATTTATACACAAGTACCCATGTGTACACCTGTTTACGTAAGTATGAAGCGTCTTTAAATACTGGTCGAGTTTTACAGTTACCTGTGTCAACATGTTTTTGAAGAACGTAACGTTTTGTGTTCCTATGTTATATTACATACAAATTTAAAGTATTATTCTTGACAAATTGTAAAGGCGGTTACTTTATATTAAGGTTGTACATATTAAGAATACTATCGATCGTTTATTTGGCTTTGGCCCTTTTTGGCTATTTGTTCGGATAGTATTTTAGTAAGATTGAAAAAGAATAAAAAGGGTCACTGCTATCCAAGCCAAATTCCATTGATGTTTTTCTTTAAATCTTCTTTTAATGGTTTGCCACACTACACACTAGGAATAACTTGAAATGCTCCGTGTATCTATTGTTCTACTTAAACGAACACAGTAGTGGTTGCCAAAATGTAAGTATTTTAGTGATTTAATGATGATTAATAAAATTAAAACAACCGGCAAGAGGTCTTTCTATTTTAAATCAAAGCCGCATAAAAGTATTAAATATATTTTCCTGGTTTTGCACATTTCTTGAGTGCTACGTAAGCTTACGTTACAGAGTTTAAATTTTTAATCTCGTAATATATTTTCTCAAGACGCTAGCTCGTTTCATCGTGTCAGGTTCAAGACCAGTTAAGCGTTTAGTAAGAAGAGTTAGTAGTGGCCCCAATTTTGATGATATCACGAACCGGAGTGGCTTTAAGTTGTAAGTGGGGTTTAAAATTACCTGACAGTAACGGGTAATTTACCTACTAGTTATAAATTATGACTTGCGTTTTCAACACCGGCATCGCATTAGGTGCAATACTTGACGTGTTGAAATAGATTGTCTCTGTTTGACATTACTCGAATTTGACACATTGAGGTCCGTAGCACGTATACGTGTCATGATTTTATTAATGTGACAAGAAACGTGTAATTTCAAAACAAATGTAAAACTCGTTGGCCATTACTAAATATATCACTTATATTGATACAAGGTGTACAGTTACAAAATTATAACTAGAACTCTATGTCCAACGCAAATTATTGGTGCTAAATTTTATCTACATTTTTAATAAACGTTCGCTCGTTATGATCACGATATATCATTAAAATCCATCTTAGTCCATCGTTATCGGTAAAAATAATCCTATCTTTGAATATATTATAAAAATAGGTTTACTCATTTCCAGATAGCTTGTCATCTAAAAACTACGTGCAGGCGAATGGTAGAATTGTTTGCATTTTTCGATGTTTTATTTGACTAAAGATTCAATGAAAAAAATTTCGTAGATGAATAAAATAGTTAGAGCCTAGATTGTAACTTTAATGTCCATTAGAGTACCAAGATTAGAACATTACCTATCCATATTTGGGCAGCCTAGTGGGTATGACCCTTCTCCTGCCAAATTCCTCTGACTCCGAGATGTGACCCTTGCCGAGCAAAACTGGGACAGAGAGGAGTCAACGACAAGATATTAGTATATTGTGATAAAAGTTACTTCTTTATCAAAGACATTATTTCAAGTTAATATTAAGGGTCTGTGTTTCTTATAAAACTTCAATGTATAAGATAAACTTACCCGTAGATGAATTTTGTTCAAAGGTCAAAGCTTTGATTATTTTTTTTATCCCGAACTGTCCATGTATAAGCATTTATTATCTACTCCTCTTTCATATTGGACTGTAATTAATTCCAGTTTTAGTGGCGAGTGAATGCCATTAATTCAATTTTATACTTATTAGATATCGTAGACACTAGGGTCTTTGCGTACAAATGGTATATTGTTTATATCATCATATGATCGTAAGCGAATACGCCTAACACTTTAACTTTAATATACATGTCTTTATACTTGATTTAATTTGGAAATACGAACACTTATATATTTTATAATTATTTCCATTTCCATTGATCTATAATTGAATTAATAAGATTGAGAAAAGTGCTATTTAGATTATCAGTAAAGCATTCGTATCTTCACATAAATTATACAGTTGGTAACAGTCTATATATATATAGCCCCACACTAGGATTATCTCCTGTGTCATGGGTACGATGAAAACATACAAAGACGAATACACAAACCTAGATCCAGGACAGACATTCCTCATTCAGATGTCTGTTTGGCCGGGGATCAGATAATAGTAGTTGTGTTTATCCTGCTGCTTATTAGCAGTGGTACAGACGTTTTACTAGTTAGTGGGTGATGGCGACACATATTTTATTCAATCACAGCTATTTCTAGGGACCCTTCAAAGTAAAAGCAAAACATACATGGTTTGACTTCTTCTCTTAAAAGGTTTTTTACAACACTTCTACTTATAATTTAAGTACCTATTGATTTAAGTCAATGAATAAATAAACAGGTAAAAGATAAGTGAAGTTTTAAAGCTACAGTTGGCTGTAAAGGCTAGAATTATTAATATATTTGTAAATTATGCATTTAATATAGTTCAAGGGACTTACACAAAAGTTGGTGTTTACGACCTTCACCTAGAAATGGTTGAACTATGAAATTGGTTTAGGCTTGATTCGGCTCGCAGGCCGTGATTTAGCTAAGTTTGAAATTGATGTTTCAACGACCTAATGCGAATTATTGGTTAGATTAATGCTACTAGTTAATTGAAGTCAAATGTAAAATTTTACTTGAATACAGAGACCTCAACATAAGCATACACTCACGTCTACCTAAACTAACCACTATATTTTTATAATAAGTATTGTAGAACTGTGTGTAGAATATTATTTGAATTAGTTTAAATGGTAAATAAAGTACACAAACGACAACGTCACTTGTAAATTTGAAGGAACTTTGTATCGAACTGCACGTGGAAATGGACATACTCTGTAATTGAGTTGGCCGAAGTTTGGTTGGCCACCAGACGGATTTTGTTTGGCCTCTGGCTTGTTAGGTGATATTCACACTTTAACTTTCAGCATGCTATTAACTTATGAAACTACTGAGAATATTTCTGTTGCATACGTGACATTCATTGTAACTTCATTAGAGATCTAAATTAAGTTTTTCTGTGTCTCAATATACTACATAGTACATTTACACGTGGATGTCATTATATTATTCGTGAATATGTAGGTATTATGTATATTGAAAAATATGTTTTCCTATTTATTTATTTAGTTACCTATTTCAAGTAATTTGACAGTTTCTATGCTCCTGTGTCTAACTACACGACACCGAAGCATCAAAGCCCTCTATATACTAATACTTTTATTAGTATTATATCAATTATCAAAGCTATATTATCTAAAAACAAGAGGCAACTTTTAACGCGGAAAAAAATGGATAATCCATGTACCTACAAATAATAATTAGATGTCGTATGGCCTCAGAATGTATGGTCATATGGTCGTATTTTTCCGTTTTATGATAAGTAAACTGAGATACATTTTGACAGAAACAGTGTTAGAACAATGGCAAATGTGAACGACTGTGTTCAACAATTGCTTTTGCTCGTAAATTTGCATGATATACGCTGAATACGTTACGATGATGTAACATACGTGGTTCTTTGAGTTATGGTTAAGCGTTCTATTGTGGTTAATATATTTTATTGTTAGAACGTAACATCAATTTCTATGTAATTTATTATTATGATATCCACTTAATAGATGTCATCTTGTAATAAGTACAGTATTGAACTACAATATTTTAAATTTATCATGTGATTCGATATATCGTTTATCATATTTCTAAAAGATAGATAGATAGGAAGAGTTTGAATGTGGGATTATTCATGCCAATTTTATTTCTGTCTTGGTCGTTTTAACGATTGAGTTGCCGTGTTGTAAATCTTAAGGCCTTCGTGAGGCTTATATGAGATTTGTGTGAGTCTATTTTAATTTAGTCCTCTAGAGTACAAAAGTATTTGTCGTCTACTTCGTCCTATGATTGTAATATTATTATTCATTAATAACTTGAAGACTTGGTGCACCCTAAACGTGTTTATTATACATATGTAAAACATATTATTTTATATTAAATACAATGTACAACATATATTTATTTATTGAATATACTTGCATCTCATATATATTCACGTAACTAACGTATATTCGATCACTTTAAACTTTATTCAGTGTATTCTGTATTCGTCGGTGGCTTTACTTTGTAAATAACTGATTGCAATTAACATCCATGGCAATGGTTCGGTAGGTACCTTTAAATGCGGTTACAATACAAGTTTATTTATACGCGTTTAATCTGTCGTAATTATTTTGCTTTTGTTTTATTGAGTCACATTCAAATTTAACCGTAACTCTTATCTGTTTTCATTCCGTTGGTATTTGGTATAATGATTGCTCGAAAATTTATCTACATAATTTAAAATTTTCCATGGGATTTAAACTTAACTTTTTGAATTTATCAGAATCATTTCTAGTAATGCACCTGAAAGTAAAATATTCGTACTATTTTAAATTGAAAGGCAAGAGAGATTTTGTTAATAAAAACTGTTTTATTTCTGATAGTGAATATAACATGAGCAAAATGTCAATTATGTATTTGATACCGTTATGAAATTTATAATTCAATATCTAAATTGTTTTTATATTTAATAGTGGCGCTAAATTACATACTGAACATGTTAAAAAGAAAAATAAATGAAATCGAAATCTGATATTCTCTCTTTTTTGCTAATGAACCTGCTGAACTTACATTTTTAATTACTTATTTTATTAGCCAGTGTTTTACTTTTGTTGTAACACATTAGTAAATTGATTAACGGTCGTATGGCCATGATGTTCCATTAATCGCTTAACGATTAACCGTCATAGAGTTAACTCGCCCTGGTGATGCTCATTTTGGAACGAAAACTGTGTTGCTGGTGTGTGTTTTGTTTTCCACATGTTCTACAAAAGGTCGATCTAAACTGCTAGATTTAAAATATGTATATAACAATATTCTTATGTAAGGATCATGCACATTATACATAATATATTAACTTATGCTTAAAATTTTATGATCACAAAATCAAAATACTCGAGGCGTGATTTAGTAGTTGTAGCTACATGCTACATATGCTACAATTTTATATGTACCTACTACTTTATTGGTATGCGATTACGTGGAATGTAACTATCAATTATCTCGAAACTATACGACAACACGACAGGGTGGTATTTGATCATTTTTCATTCGACAAATATCTATTTCGATAGCTGGATCGGATTCAATTAGCTGTTAAATCAATTTATATTGTTGCACGTGTTTCATACAGAAATGGCGAAGTACATATTCACTACAATTCATAAATAAAAATATATTGTTAGCTTTATTAAAACAAATAGATTGCTGGCACCTTTGCTTTATAAACTCTCTTGATCTAGTGTTACTTAAAAAGCGTCAAAATAAATAGTCACTAACTGTTAGCCTCTAAATCGCTAATGTTTATAATATCGAACTTTATTGTCCAATCATAATGGCGTCATGAGCTCATTCGACCAATCATACGACGCCGTCTTTATGGTAGTGTGCGTGAGCCAAATATACTTATACGTATTTCTTTTATGTTTTTAGCTTGTCACTAACAGCGTGACATTGTATCTAGAGGGTATGAAATCAAAGATAGGCAATATTGAATTCAAATTAAACAATTTGAAAATTAGATTATTTTGGTACATACGAGTACGTACTTGTGTGGTAAGACGTTACAGTACTAAAATACTTCTATAATTTAGAAGTTATTGTAAGGTTCCGATTGCTTTTATGTAATAATAAACTTTTTTTATAGTTGGAAAGTAGCCAACAAGCATGCAATCCACCTGATGGTAAGTGGCCACTGCCGCCCATGGACATCTGTAATCAACCCCAAATAATATCAAAGTTCTACCTAAGGTTGACTGCAGATGCGTTGCTAACCCTGAGGACTAAGTTGGAATGCCTCCGATATGTATGTCTCTCTAACTACAACCTTAATCATAGCAACACTTAACACTGGTGTTATTAGGCAAAAAAAAGGTGTGGCGGTGGTGCCGCTGAAGTTGAACCACATATAGTTCTACCATTTTTTGGTATTTGGACAAACTTGGATAGTGTTAAGTACACCTATACTTGCTTCGTTGTTGTCCTGTTAGGAAATTCCATTTGATTATAATTGTCATAGATGATGTTTTAAAACTGTGTTACAAACATTTTAAATTAAAATTTTGATGATTGCTCTTGGCGACAGGCTTGCCTTCCAATTAAATTTGGAGGGTTAGGGGTACGTTCCACGGGAAGTGTGGCCCTGCTGGCTTTTTTTATCTCATAGCTTTTAGCTCATCAGCGAAATTTTAAATATGAACTTAGCTGATGTTCGGGTGCCGAAAATGAGTGAGGCAATGGAAGTTTGGAGGCTTTGGAAAGTATTCCCGTGGATGATACCTTTCGACAGAAAGCTTGGGACTTGCCCGGCATTTCATCCACGTTTGCCTGTCTTCTTGATCAATGTACAGATAATACTGAACGAGCTAGACTTTTAGCTGTTTCCGGAGAAGACTCAGAGCACTGGTTACACGCACTTCCCTCCCGAAATCTTGGCACCATTTTGGATCCGTCTACACTGAGGATTTCAGTAGGTCTCCGACTTGGTGCCAAGATTTGTGAGCCTCATCATTGCCTTTGTGGCCGAGCAGTGGATAGGTTTGGGCGACATGGTCT
>DWPW01000063.1:0-15890 GCA_018252015.1 Astraptes brevicauda
ATAACATGCAACGGAACGCAACGTGAAGGAAATGTCATTTGGCTCCGATGGCATGACGTTGACAATTGACATTGAGTTGAAGACAAATGACAATTTACGACAGATTTAAATATTGAAATGAAGTGTTAAGTTTTAAAAGTCATAACAAATAACAAATGTAACTGCAAATATAAAATTGTTGCACTACCTCCAAGGGGGCGAGAAAGCTATTGTTTACTACCTGCGAGAAACACAATCACTTTCTGGGGACAGCACGACGACTCCGTTTGAGGTCATCACTGGGTGCTCCGACCAAAGGCAATCTTCGTCTCGCGTCCTGCAGGCGGCTCGAAGGCTGCAAAGGAATTCGACCACCTGTATTTCCACGCGCAGACCCACCAGACTTGTCTTCAGGTGAAGGTGGAGAGTTAGTCAACGGAAATTTAGATATGATTGAATCTAGTTCCTCTTCAGATACAATTCTCTCCCGCCCGCCACCCGGAACTTTAACATGTATCGTGCCATCGAGTGTCCACACATTGTTCATGCCGAAATGCTTCCGGGCCCTTGCATGAATCGAGTATCTGATACGGGTTAGAAACTCAGATATAGTCAGACTGGTGCCTTTTAGTTTACTTTTGGACTTCCAGACTTCAGATTTGGAATGATGATCATGAAAGTGCACCAGAACTGGACGGACACGATCACTGCCTGGAATTCCAATTCGATGGCATCGCTTAAAGGAGGACTCAGTGATATGAGGAAGACCCAATTTCTCATGGACGAGCTTTAATACATCACACTGCACATCACGCTCTGGATCTTCTGGCAAACCTTTAAAAAGTATGACTTTCTGACGCTGTCTCATGTCCATGGCATCTATGGCCCTTGTACAATCAGAAACCTGCTGGCGCAGCAAATTCATCATCTGACCAACAAGGTCTTTGAAGGCGTGAAAATCCTGTGCTAGTTGTAACACAGTTAGATTTGTTGGAGTGCTCACTGCCTTAAGTCGATCTTCAAACTCTGCCATTCTTGTCTTCCAATTCTGTTCCAGTTCATTGATGGTAGCCATATTGTGTGTGTATATATATAGTGGAAATTGGATGTTGTGAAAACTGTGACTCTACACAATATGTACTAGTTGTGCTGTGGGTTGGTGCAGGTAAGGACCCTTTAAACTTTAATTAAACTGTGCATTTATTATGCCAAAAGCTTCCCACTGTTTTTATTTACCCGAAAATAACTTTGTAATGTTTAAATACTTGAATAAACAATATTATTTATATTTGAATTTACGAGCTACAAAAACAGCTGTTTAAAGTTTGACACCTACCCGCCGAAAAAATCTAGTTAGTCAGTTTTATCATAAATCGTAAAAATAACGCAGGGACAAATGTGTCCCCTATACTTGAAAATGTTAATAAATAAGTTGTTGCACGTGAATTCTAGAGATATATCGTTAATCTTTAATTGTTTAAAAACGGTGAATTTGTGATTTACCATCATTTCATGACCTTCCATACACAGAAATGTCTTGTTTTCAAGTCAAAGTCTCGTTTTCAAGTCAAGGTTCCGTTTCATCAGAATTAAACAATTGCTACGGCGCAGTTGGATATTTGTCTTCTCCCAATCATATAAAATAATCGTTAGTATATCGAAAGATTTTGTAGCACCTTCTATGGCAGGAAGAAGTAATATCATATTGTTTTAACATGCCACAGAACGAGATTAAATTTAGCTTCGTACAGCTCATAAAAGTCTTTTAAAGGCTCAACTCGTTTTGCAGAGTGTGAATAGAAAGTTATTATCCAGCATTGGGATGAAATTCTCTAAATCAAACTCACTCTTAATCAAACCATACTTTGGTACAGGAGAGCCAACTGATAAAATGTTGTTATGTTAAGGCAGTTGTCTCGCCGGAATCGATAGACGTGTAGCAAGTAGAGTCGAGCGATTACTCTCGGCACACGCTCGCGGCGGCTAAGCGTACAATCATGAGGTTAACAATGAGAACTGTCTGTGAGAGACAGTGAGATCGCTGAGCGAGTATCGCTGAGCGAGCGTTATGTTTAATAGCTCATGTCGTTCAGCGACAAACTAATTAAGCGAGTCCTCGCCGGCAGTGTGAACAGTCAGCGATCAACTATTTGTATATGCATCTCTTTTGTTTACACGGAATTTATATCTATAGTACGATTCTTAAGCGAAAAATAACCGATAGTTAGTCGTTTCCTCGCTGTCGGTGGGACAACTGCCTAATGACAACATGTTTTCAGTTACCTGTCAGTGATATATGCACAGTAACTAGTAAAGTGTTTAGTATGACATTGCGTTTTTTCAGTTGAGTCATAAAATTCATATAGATATGCTGAAGCAGTTGTTTTTGTGTCTGCATAAAAGTCAAGTACACACGTTTTTAAATTTGCTGTTAGGCTATAAAATCTCACTATTAGCGGAAACATATGTGGCGCCGTGTATGAAGACGTCAGTACCGATACCATAAGATGTATCATTTTGCAAATCTTCGTTTTACAAATGGTTACTTCTAAATGTACAGCTTTCGTGCACGAACAAATAAAAATACAAAGATGAACCGGCCATGAAGCCATCAAAGGCTCTACTGGCTTAGCATTTTTCCTAAAACAAAATAGACATTTGAAACTACGACTCCGAATCAATTGTCGTGCTGACAACTACTTTAGCAAAATTGCTTGTAACGCCGTTGCATCAACATGACAATAAATAATATAGTTAATGGATGCCTTTTAGGTCAAATCAACAGAAGCTTCTGTCCATTTCAAACATCAGAGTTGTTCAAGCTGCCCCCAACGCCTAACTAACAATCCATTATCATCTAAAACTATCTATTTAACATATAATATTTATCTCGTCCCTCATATAATTTAGAACATATTTAGTTAACCGAGTCAATAGAACTACTCCATTCAGCTCTAGCTTGAGAATAGTCAATTTAGACTTTAGTGAAGCAACTCTGGATTTTGCCATCATTAAACTAATGTTGATTTCACCATTTTCATTTTTCGATCTAAGATGTACTGCGGCATCACATCCACGATCAAACGCATCTGAAAATTCATGAATCGAATACTCTTCATTATTCGACAGCATATAACGTTTTAATTTAATATTCTCTATTAGAGACAAGTCCTTAAGAATTGTACTCCATTTTGTTACTATTTTGAGAGGTAAGACGTCATCTCAAAGTAACTGTAACGCCCAGATGCGCTACATCAATAATTTTCCTTGCCTAACCGGTGCGATTCAACCAAGAGGATCAAATGTTCGAGCTACAACAGATAAAATAGACCTTTTAGTAGTACATTTATCCATACCTTGCAACCGTGTATGGTATGAAAAACAATCTCTTGAAAAATCCCATTCAACCCCTAAGATTGTGGTTTTTCTTAATGTTCTGAAGGTATATCTTGGAGTAGTTTATTACGGTTGGCCACCCATTTACTCAGTTCAAATCCTCCAGAACGAAGCAAATCTGTCGAGTATTCCTTCAGCTTTTAGACTTCTGTTTCTGTTTGAGCTCCGCCTATTATGTCATCCATATACACAGAAGAACGTAGCAGCTTAGCTGCGCCAGGAAACCTGAATTCTTCATCTTCAGCCAGTTGTTTTAATGTTCTTATTGCTAAATATGGACTGGACTTCATACCACACGTCACCGTATTAAGTTTGTATAGTTGTAAAGGTTGACGTGATGATTCCCTCCACAAAATAAGTTGCTACTTCTGGCCCCTTTTGTCGATGTTTATTTGACCAAAAATCATTCTAATATCTGTTGTATAAAACATACCTAAATAGCCTAAACCTACATATTATTCCCATAATATCCTTTTTAAGCTTGGGTCCAGCAAGCCAACAATCATTTAATGAAACCTCATTACTTGTTGAGCAACTTGCATCAAAAACAACTCTTATTTGACACCGAACCCGATTTAAATCTCGCGTGATGAGGTATAATGTACCCCGTATTATAACCGTTTACATTTTCCTTTACAAGTATTATATGACCCAAACTTAAGTAATCTCTTATAAAATTAACACATTTCTCTTAAAACGTTTCATTTGAAGAAAGTTTCCTTTCCATTGCAATAAACTGTTTTCTGACTAATGGAAAAGAATTGCCTAACGCAGGACTAATTTTCAAAACCGGCAAATGAACCACGTACGAGTACCGACCTGTTTCATGCCGATGATTATTTTTGTAATATTGTTCACATTCTGAGACCGTTGGATTCATAATGGTACTAAGAATGTCTTCAGTTTCCCAAAACCGCTCTATTAAATGCTCTAATTCAATAGAGCTGGTAAAAGTTTGCGAGACATTAATATTTTGAGCATCTACATTAACATATGATGTAGGAGGCCCGGGCAACATATAACCAAATACAGTTTGCATAGCTTATGGCAAATTATCATTTATTTTGATATTGCCTTCCAACTATAAGCTCTCGTAAAATGTTAAATCTCGTAAAATAAATAAATCAACCTCCCGACTGAGGTAAAAATATTTTTCGGCAAGAGGTTATCCTTTATAATAATTGAAAATAGTTTTAGATAAATTAAAAGTTGATAGATTATTTGTAATTTTATGTAAAATAGTAGCAGTAGTTACCAATGAAGGTCGAGAAGAAAACCGCAGCCGAATTGTTAAATAAACTCTACTTCTACCACTATCAACCGGAATGCCACTTAACCCGCGACTGTAGTAACATTTGTTTTGAACCGACGTAAACCTAACCAATAAGTGCAACGTTCCGATATAAAGCTGCCTTGATTACCCTTTTCTAATAAACCATGCGCATGTTGAAATCGGTTATGTACATCCTTAATAAACACAATCGCCGTAGATAAAATAACCGTACGATAATAATTCGTCGGCTGAATTATATTTGACGTCAAAGAAGCATCATCTACACCCGTAGCCGAAGTATTTGCTCTATTAGATCCGCTATAAGAAGCATTTACCATATTTGAATTATCTATATTGAATGTACCTAAATTACCACCCTCCAACCTACCTGTGATAACATTTGATGCATGTGCCCTACCGGTCTCAGTAGGTGTCGTCGTCAACTTTGTACTGCCAGATGTTGGCTGGTAGTGAGGTAAATCCATATGAATAAGATGGTGATGATTAGGAGACTTGCATTTTAAACAAACCCCTGGTGATTGACAACTTGCTATATTATGTGGATGAAAACATCTAAAACAAAGTTTATTTTCTTTAATGAAATCCTTTCTAAATCGAGGCTTTAAAAATAAAATATTATTACACTTAGAACGGTGATGTACACCCTTTGATATGATGTACAACCAAAATGTATGAATTATAGGTCGCTGGTTTATCCAGAATAAATTTAGAATCCTTGTGTATCGGTGAAAATGGTGTAGGTGATAAATTATATATAAAGACCTCTGCCTTAAATCCGTTGAGCGACCGGTTAGCCCTATGCACTTTATACTTCACTTTAAAAACAATGGTTCCTGCGACCCTCCGAAAATACACTTATATTTCCTTAAAAGGTACCGTACCGAATCTGTGTTGCGAATATCTGTCATTTTCGTGTGTTATGTCCGAAACGTCAATTATTGTAAAATTTTGATTTTGGTTGTTTATATTTTTGGTATTTCGGCCAGTCCGAAAAAACCAAACAATACAGATGTTCATGGGCGGTTGTGGTCACTCACTATCGGGTTGACCGCAAGCTCGTTTGCTATTTCCATAACATAAAATAAAATAAAAAATAAGTGTGACTAGTTTTTGCCACTACAGTTTAGGATTAAAATCTTATATTTGTAAGGATTTAATGTCGTCTTCCAATAATAAATGCCTTGGAAGACCCAAAAACGTCCACACGTCCTTCAGAGAAGCTACCCTTACCATATTTTATTTTAAAACAAATATTTTCAGTCTAATTAGATCTTCATGAGCTTATAAGGTTTTTGACTTTCTTCCAAGACATGAATACAAGATGGATTCAGCAAGATGTATTCGATGTACGATCAAGCCGGAATATCGTTCCATTATTTTACTCTCCATTATTTGAAAGCGGTACTGGATTAGAGTACCGCTATACAAAAATTTTAATCAGACACAATATGAGCGTGACTACTTACCTAATTGCTTAATTTAATGGAGGGCTTATATAGTTTTTATAACGTAACCTGGTTAACGTGATTCACAAGACGTGTAGCGCCTTCTGTTGATGTTTTGAAGACTCAAATCTGATAGAAAATGCGTTTTGTTCTGTTGAATCTCAAAGAAGCTTAGCGGCAATATTGATTTATGTTTCTTATGTCTTAATATTACATGTTTAATTTATTTCACCCGGGATTATATCGGTTCGTTTTAATTTACGAATTTTTTCATCGTGCACGATAACGCCATCTCCTAGGATTATATGGGAGTTCTACTGGGTGAACGTTTCTGTCTCTATAGGATACTAAAGGTTCATGTACGGTATTCGTTATGAAACAGATGGAGTTATATTCAGTATTTACTTCTGGGTACTATCTGTTGTGAATAAGAAATAAACTCACGTGTGTAAATTAAATGGCGGGAGAGAATTCCCTGAATGTTAGTTTTTTAAGAAAACTTTAAAAGTACTTAATTAGTATGTGAGTCATTAATAAATCGTATACTGATTCCAAAGTTTAATATTTAACAATCTAAACAAATGGATAAAACTGAAGTGTCTGTTTGTAATGTTAAAATAACAAGTTTTCACTTATACATATGAAAATATAAACGGTATCTATATAACAAAGAAACATTTATTAAATTGTTTGTCTGCCTGTATATCTTTGAAAACTTCGAAACGGTTGAACTTATTTGACGGAACTTTCATTGGGAGGTTACTGATGGTATAAGGCCTAATTTAGGTTACTTAAATTTTGAAAGAATTTAAGAATCAGTGCGAGCTCAAGAAAAATCGCTTGTAATACAAGACTTGTAACTTTTGATGAACAGGGCACAGTGTTGCTATTTAAAAAACGTTGTGTGGGCTTACTCTGGAAGTGTATGATTTCTAACGACATCTGTATTCCATTTTGGGGTAAATTGACATCTCAAATTTATGAGATCTTGGTAGAAGCGCGGCTTCGGTTGAATTTTGATCAATACTTGCTAGCTAAAGTAACGTGTATTGCGCATGGCAGTATTTGCACTTTAAATGTGTATAGTATACCTATTCTGTCTAAAGGACGTTTTACAACATGATAAATTACCGCTTTCCTACCGAAGACAAACTAAAGAAAAAAATGCTCACATAACATTAAACGCGTTTTATAAGTAGTAACTGTTAGTTAGTAGGCTTTAGGGCAAAAACACAAAACCATGTTATGATGTAAATTCCTACAATATGTTATAAAAATCCACGACGCCGTAAAAATCAACGACATCCTAAAAATCCACAACGCTGTAAAAATCCACGAGGTCGTGTAATTTCATAACACGCCTGTCGTGATTTTCTACAAATTGTGTGGCAGGATTTAGCAGCGTCGTGTAGTGAATTTGTTTTTACTCTTATCTAAAATGCAATTTACGTGGAAAGAGCTTATCTGAGAGCCACGTGATATTTGATTAGCCCTACACACGTCAGCGTTAAGTGAAAGAAAAAGAAATACAAAATAACATTACATCTATTCTAACCTGCCATAATTGTAAGACACATACACACAGAAATATTAAAAAGAAATTGCCTATTAATAATACAAAATATAATTTTCTTCATCCTAAATTGTTATTTTTTCTATGAGTAACCCAAAAAGCTCGCATGGCGTGACTGACAGGTGGCATAGAAATAGTGCGCTCTGCAGTATAGTTTAACAATGCTGAGTTTGGTAAAGGAACCTGAAATTTATGATTTTTTTACCCTACTCTGTCCTTGTCACAGCTGGTCACATTCGTGAGATCCCTCACCTAGGTGACGTTACATTTTTTTGGCAATCGTACCCATAAAAATACTGAATATATTTTGAAATGTGGCATCTCGAAATTTAGGACCTTCCCCATACCTTGTCACAAAATGTCACAATTCATGAACCCCTCCCCTTAACATGCCATGTAATTCATGAATAACCCTTAAGGTGGTGTCAGTGGTGTGTGTATACTGTGTATTATTGTATGAAGAAGCTATTCTGAGAGCCTTGCAATTTTACATCTTCAAAAAGGATTACTGACCCAAGCTTTGGAGCAAGAATTCCTAGCTTTATGCACACCTGAGGTTTATGTATAACGCAAAGAAGTACCAATTATTTTTTTGAAAAAAGGGAACTCCTACTGTGCACAGAACTCCCGAACGACACAAGAGCACTGGTTGAAGCTTTCCTGATACAATGATCCAAGATAACGCACAGTTAGCGATGCTAAGAAATATTTTTAGTTAGGCATTCTCAGTAACTTCATTACCCGTAGATTGCGCCAACATCATTTAAATTATTTTTTTGCTATTTACCAGCTGATTTCATTAGAATATAAATTCAATTTTTTTTGCGTAATAATGAAAAATTATTTATAAATACGTCCGCCTTCAGTGTACTCCGTTTGGCGACCAGTCAGCCCTCTGAGAACTTTGCACTTCACCACTTTTTATTGGATTTTGCGACCCACCGAAAATAATCTACATACATTAATATGTAAAGCGAAAATCTCAGATTTATTTTTTTGATTGGTGCGCACACTGAGGAGTGTGGGATTAGGCATACGTAATAATGTACGTAGGTAATGTTCATGCAGAGAAGAGTATTGATTGATAATATTGATGCATAATTTTGTTACAAAACTTATATTAAATTGAACAAAATAAAACAATAAAATTGCATAGTTAAACGGTATCGTCAACTATATCAGAAGTCTATGTCAAAAAATGCGTTATTGCTTTTAAAAATGCATCTTTACAAATTAAACCTCATTTTCCTTACAATTAATGGGTTTCTAATGCCAAAATAAAACTACATACATATAAAATGTAATGCTGCTGTGGTGAGATGCTTTAATGTTGTGAGGCTGTAGAGAAGCGGTGGTGAGATGTGTTAATATGGTGATGTACAGTTATTACGGGAAGGATTGGCGGGGGTACAAGTGGCGGGGTGAGGATAGGAAAGGTGATTGACGGATGAGGTGGTTTTTTTATTTGGATTAATCCAAATAAAAAAACCACATCATTTTAGTTTTAACTTTTTAAATGATTGTCGAATTTCGATCATTGTGACTCATCTACTAGTATAAATTAAATGTACCGATTGTGCAGAACTCTATATTATGAGTAACTGTATATTTCCGTGTGTAATGTTCAAAACGTATACTATTTAAAATGTTGAATTAAGTGATTTATCTTTTTTGGTATTACGGCCAGTCCGAAAACCAAACATCATCGAATATATCAACTCACTGCTGTTGACTGCCCACATTTTCAGGACATCCGAACATTATTTTTCTTTCGAACGTTTCGTTCTTTCGTTTGTTTGTTGTTTGGCACTCTTTTCCTACATCTCGGTTTCGGTTCGCTTTTCTCCCTATATGATTTATGCATTTATGCTATCCTTTGTTTAATTTACAATATACGTGTAATTTCATTATAATTATAAATAGTTCCTCCCTTTTTATCTCTATCTTTCCTTTCGTGCTACTGAATGCTATGCTATCTTTGATATCGCTATTCTTCTTTAGTCCTTAACCTGTTATCTGCACCCTACCTATTTTTCTATCCATCACTATTAAAACTCCACACCGTTAGGTTGTCTGGAAGAATTCGCTGTTTAGCGATAAGGCCGCCTTTTGTGCTATATAAAAGTGTTCATTCACTGTTCTTTCTGTAGTTTGGGTACAATAAAATGTATTATTAATATTATTGTTGGCCTTCATTTATTCTGGTCCATGCCTCACGCTGCCGTCTACCATTCAGATATTGCGCTCATATCTACGCCCCAATCATCGCGACAACACGATAAGGTCGCTGGTTTAAGTTGGTATCAATTTAAAAACTCTTTACGTATGAGCGGGGGTTGTAGGTAAAAATTATAAATTATGTCCGCCTTCGCCTTGCAGTCCGTTTGGTGAATGATCAGCTCTATGGATTTCGCACTTCATTCATTTAAAGTGGGTCCCTGGACCCACCGAAAATTAATATACAGGGTTACAGGATAAGTCCACATATGTTACCGGAGTTTTATCTGCTGGCTTCAAGGCTGAACGACGATCGAACCTAGCTCGCGTTAAAAATTACGGCGGTTTTGTTGAAATTGAGTCGCGAAAATATGGACCTTCGCGGACACTTCACGTTATTGGACGAGCTTCGAGCAATTAGCTGCGTTGTCGGTAAGTTCCAGCACATTAAGTGTTTCATTGCGATGAACGTCGAGTGCGCGGTGGCACTCGGCTCGTAGTCATTAGGCCCGGATTGGCGGGCGTGTTGTAGTTTCACTTCACTAAGACTTCGTGAAGGCTATACCGATACCATATAACGATACCATGTGGCTATTTATATACATGGTGGTTTGATGACGTTAAAGTTCGTCTTCGGTCTACGTCGAATGTCATCTCGATGATGCGGCGAAAGCATCACATTGCTACGAAGGACGGCGTCCTCGGGGCGTGTTTTATACCTTTTTTTATTTAGCTTGCCGCCCCATGTCGAGCAATTCACTTTCAGCGTCGAATCCGTGACCGAGCGTAAGTCTATGTAATACAAGTCTACGTTATGCAACTCATTCACTTTGAAATGTTGCCGATACTTCAAGCGATTTGTGTTGGAAATGTTTCATGAACGTGATAAAATTTGTTCGACAGTATATCAATTCAATCTTTGAGGAATCTTGCTAATGTAGCCGCAACTTTAAATTCATGCGCATTAGGGTTTTGCAAATATTCGCTCTAACGACATCTCTGATCCATTTGAGGAATCCTTCTCACTATACCATAACTATCTTATGTCTTTGAGCTCCTGGTAGAAACGCGGCCTTTAGTACATTTGGATCAATAATTGCAGGCGATAGCGCATCTATTCTGCGCATTTAGTTTATTGTGGTATCACCACACAGTACTGAATTATAACACGCTTTCATTTAAAATTACCGTTAAGAAAATAATATTAATCATTGCCATAGCAATATATATATGCTTATTTTAAAATAACAATATTATATCTTGAATATAAAAAGGTGCATCGATATTGCTGTCCCTAGGATTACTTTCTACAATTCTGGCAATATTACCTTACTGAATAGCTGGGCTAAAGCTGGATTTGTATTTGTCTGACGTAACGTGTTGTGATGTTCCACAACTGTGTCGGTTTCATACATTCTGGAACTAGGTGTTTAAATTAGTTTGTTGACATATGTTGTAATGTCACTAATCAAATGTATGAAATTGATACTGTTCTGTTGCATCAGAACACGTCATGTCAGACCACTAAAAACTCAGCTTAATTCGCTAACCGAACTGTATGGGCAGCTCTCTGGTCATTGACTCTATGAGACGTTTGGAAAAATGCTTGGAGAAATACTGTTTTGGATTTATGTAAAGATTATTGTTGTTGTTCTTCTTACTTAGTTTTGATGATGGTGTGAGTTGTACCATCTATTTGTTATATTCTTCTTAATGATTATCTCCTATACTTATTAGTTTTTAAAGGTGGTAGAACTCTATGTGGTTCGACTCGGACTGCATCGCCGCCACACCTATGTATTTGTGCCTAATAACAGCAGGGTTAAATGCTGCTTTATTCTGAGCTGAAGGGTGTACTAGTAAAGAATAATACATCCTAATCCGACGCTTTCAAACTTAGTCCTTAGGGTAGTAAAGCTCTGTGGTAAACCTTAGGTAGAACTTTGATTTTATATGGAGTTGATTATAGATATCCATGGGCGGCAGTGGTCAATTACATCAGATGGGCTGTGTATTCTTTCGCTACTTCCAATATATTCACACATGTGACATTAGGCGACACAAAACGTGTAACAAGCAGTTTACAATATAAGTTGAAGAAACGGTGGTTAAATGTGAAGTGAATTAAGGGAAGGGCAAGGAAACGACACCAAAACATATGTATTATTATTAATTAATCTTCATTTTAAATTGATTTGCAAATATCACATCATTAAGCTAGCATAGCAACAACGCACGCTTAGCTACTCAATGCTTCTCCACGATATTGTAAGGGCTACAATATATCTTAGGTTATCATTTATTTATACATGCACATTTATATATATTTATACATGGCATATATACATGCACTACAAGGGTTCCCTGAATGTGACTATAAAAAAATTTGAGCTTTATCCATAGTTATGACATATCATAACTGTCATATATTGTAACAACTGAGACTGATGGTTTAATATTCCCTCAGAAGTTAGAAAGCTGGCATAATATTTGGTTGGTGGTCTACTAGCGGTCATCCATTTATCTTCCAGTGATACCAGACATTGCTAAAATTTTTAGTTTAAATGAGATCTACCATGCCCGCGAGACTTGCTCGCTTTGATATTTGCATGTTACATGAAATATGTAAAATAATACAGTTCCGATTTATATTATATCACATCATTAATAGCAACAACAACGCACTCTTGGCTTCTCAATATAAAAATATATTATATTTTACTATATTCCTGAAAAATAAAAAAGACAAAAATACATATTACATAGAACTTACGCCCCCGGGTGGGCTCGAACCACCAACCTCTCGGTTAACAGCCGATTGCGCTAACCCATTGCGCCACGAGGGCTATGTCGTTAAGGGCGAATCACCCCTATAGTAATGATATTTTCGAGGATGTTTTTTTGAAAAAAACACATAAACTTAATGTTTGTTGTCTGAATTATGTAAGGTAAAGTGTAAGAAAAATGTTAAATAATAAAGGAGACCACCCAAATCCTGAAACATCTTTGGTTGCTGTAACGTATATTCCTATTGACATATTTTTGTGTTAAAATTTCAATAAATATATTTCATAATATTACCATAGAGATTTGAAAAAAAATCTATAAGAAAAAGGAGAAATTAAATATAAATTTTGAAAAATAACATCTGTTATGTTTTAAAATTTAATTTCATGTTTTTAAATAGGATAATATCCCGTATTTGAATAAAGCAAAGATTATATCAATTGTCTTTGAAATTTCTGAAGAAAAGGAAAAATCTATCACGCTCACGTAAAACTTAGGATATATTTCTACGCCCTTCAAGTATTTAAAATAATGACAGCAATATGTGCCTTACTGCAATATATAAGATCTACTATATATTTGCTATATTATACTATTACACTTGTCAAAGTAATGAAATAATAAAGAAATAGAATACACCTACTTATAGCGTCTTAGTACCCACCTAATTTTAAGCAGAGGTACACTGTGTACGGCGAAGTATTTCAACTCGTCATCAAGAAAGGGTACAGTTGGTGTGATAATCTTGGTACCTTTCCCAGCCGAGATTCCAGATCATTACTATTACATGAGCGCAGCAACCTACTGTTAATCTTAAGTAAAACAATATTCCGTAATGGATTGGCTTAAAGAGCTGTGAAGTAAAAAAAAATACTTTATGGCTAATATGCTTGGATTTTATTTGACCTCTTATCATATGTAAAGTAGTTGACTCTCAATAAGTTGATGTCCACACTTCTATTTCAAACTTTGTGCCTTTTTATATGTGCCTAATTGATATTAATAAAAACACAGAAAGGTTGGGCTGAATGAAATCTGCTATTTGACTCTATTAAAATACAGCTGTGGGTAGAGTTTGGAAAACCTTTTTTAAAAAGACGATTGACAACTTCTCATCGACAAATGGTAAAAGCTCTTGATTTATTTGTTTCTAATGTAGATAGAAGTGGCCGTACTCTCTGCGACAGATGCGCAACGATCAACTATACTCATTTATCACAAATATTAGGCTGTAGTAAAAAGTATTCCATAATTTTTAATGAAATAAAGCGTTTATTTCAAATAGATATATATCACTTGGATCAAACATGGAACGTTCAATTTGTTATTGCTATTTTGACGGTCAATGCATCTTTCATAAAAAAAATCGCCATTGTCAGAAGAAAAAAAATGATGGTCGATTTTTACAAGATTCTCTTGAGGGGCATTTTTACTAAGAATATCAATGTTGTTGCCACTGAAAACCATTGACAAGAACAGCTGATAAATAAATAAACATTTGGTGCCAGGTCTACACTATAAATGACTAGCCAAACAACCCAATGATTTTGACGAGTCATTATTTATAGCTGTGGCCTCGTGCTGTTATGACCAAAGTTGTCGTTTCTGCACTATTGTTTCATTCGGACGATCCAATTGTAGAGAAGCATGCTCTCTTCATGATACACATCATGATTCACATATTCATCGAAATTAACATTTTAGGATGATCACACTTGAGAGCATATTCTTATACGAATCCGCAAATATAAGCTCATTGACTTTACAATCGTTTTGGTCAGGAATGGTTTCCCTTTTATTTAAATTCATAAACATATTACACAGTATTGTTAAAAACAACCGTATGATCTAAGGTCATAATTTAACTTGTTTGCATACAGCATCATCATAATTAAAAAAAAATTACAAGATAGATTAAGTTTAGGCTGAACTTTCCAATTGTTTTCTTATGATAAAACGCGAATTATTTATCGAATTATCGCTAATGGCATGGTAACGATGCATTCACTTCCAAGTTGAAAAGTCCCATTCAAACCCTAAAATCTTCACTAGATCCAGGATCTGGATGAATGACGAAGGATATTGTGGAAGCGTCAGATGACTTATTGAACACCCGTGTTTTTTCTAAATGCTTTGTAGGCATATCTTGAAAAAACAGAACGCTGTTGGCCACCTATTTAATTAGTTTAAATCAAGTCTGCAAAAAAAAAACTATTCTGTAATTTCTTTAGTCAGTTGACTTTTGTTACTGTTTGAGCCCCGCCTAATATGTCATCCATATACACAGAAAATAGAAACAACGTGTGACAGGAATGCTTCATTTTTAATGTTTAGCTATCGTTGAATGGATCCCCGTTATTTGTTGAGCAGCTTGCATGGAAGACTAAGTTCTCTAATTTTATCCGAACCACATTTAAAAATCCTATGATGATGCATAATGTTCCCTGCACCATAACCGTCTACTTTTATATTAATGAAAAACGATTAGGCGTTCGTTTATAATGCCTTGAAGGCCTATTTTTTAAATGGCAAGCATATGGTATGCTATAACGACCTGTTTTATATAGATGATGAGTATTTTTAAAATATACTTTACACTCTAATTCCATTGGATTCATCATTAAATTATCCAATGGATTAACAAATAATAATAAAAAATCCGGAGACACAGAGCATCTTTTTTGGATTTGTTGCAACTCATGTAGTAAGAAATCGTTATAAAATTAATTTAAAAGCAGTGTCTTTCCAACAATGCGTAATATTTTCTTTAGGAAAAACGATCCACTCATTCTATTCACATATTTTACTTGTTACATGAACAATTGAAAAGTAAAATTTTTTCAGATTTCCACTTTTGAAACCTTATAAAACGAGCAAGTGTTCTAAATCATGGGAACATAGAATTCCATACATTTTTACACCACAAGTGTCAGAACTTTCATGACTGAGTTTATTTAAATGAAACTTTAACTTTACGACTAAATAAAAAGATGATGTATTACGATTAGGCAAAAACTGTACTATTTTTCAGAAAGCACGTTAATTCAAATTTTTTTTGAAAGAAACTCAAAAAAGCCTACAATTTGAGATAGTCATAAGCCAAAGAGTAACGGAGTGTGCATTTTGATATATTTTACAAAAATGCAAATATCTCAAAGACCATCAGAGTTTGGAAAATCAAAAGCAGATATTCTGATAG
>DWPW01000064.1:0-15874 GCA_018252015.1 Astraptes brevicauda
CGCCGAAGTTCTTAACATACCACTCTTCTGGGATACATTATTCACACGCACACAATCAAAACAATTCCACTCTTCATATTATCGTATGGAGGTCTATCTTTTCAAATTTATGGTTGTCTTCTATTAGGCAAACGAGCTAGACAATAAAGTAATTTATAATTCTAAATCGATCATCTGTTGATTTACGTCCAAACTTGAAGATAATTAAGTGGATACTTATCACAAGTTTAATTCCGAATAATTAATTAAAAGTGTAGTCAAATATCTTCACAAATCGAATAAAATAATGACAACAAACACATTGCCAGTAGTATTTATGTTTTATGGAATCCATGAATCGCCGCACTTTAAGCAAGGGTATTATACGACGTTCCAGCTTAGACTTTAGCAGTACCTGACAAGTCTGTGACTAATATCACATAAATCATGTTTTTGGGGGTATGACATTAGTGGCCAATTAACATCGGTGAATGTAGTTATTGGGAGGGAGTGTTATATAAAATGCTAGGTCTTGTTGTCATAGATTAGCCTTTAAAATATTTTTAATCTTGCAGACATCCTTGGGAGGCAGTACAACACATACTTCCCAATAGTTGGACAACATGTTCGCTTGTAATTCTTTTTTGTTTTAAAGAGACATGTCACTTTAGATAAATACATAAAAGATGGTAGAAGCTTTTGTGGTTCGACTCCGGCGGCACGACCGCCTCACCTATTTCTGACTAATAACAGCAGTGTTAAGCGCTGCTGTGTTCTGGTTTGAAGAGTGTGGTAAGGGAGACATACTTGTTCGAGGCGTTCTAATTTATTCCCCAGGGGTAGCAACGCATCTTTTTCCGACCTCAGGTGGGACTGTGATCTTATCCAGGGTTAATTACATATGTCCATGGGCGGCAGTGGCCACTTACCATCAGGTGGGCATCATGTTCGATTGCTATTTCCATAACATAAAAAAAAAATCGTGATTATTGGAACAAGTGACCGCTATTGGCATTATACTCGTTTCCATGCTTCGGTAGAGGAAGTAGTCGATCACGATTGTTATTATCAACCTTCCAGCCGGACAACCTTATATGAAAAACATTTCAGGCAGATTTTTAATGGTGGTAGAAACCTTTGTGGTTCTACTTTGACGCCACGTCCACCACACCTTTTTCTGAATAATAACATCAGAGTTCTGGTTTGAAGGGTGTGGTAAGAGAAACATAGGTACTTATCCGAGGCATTCCAACTTAGTCCTCATGGGTACCAAAGCAACGCGTCCGTAGTCGACCTCAGGTAGCATTGTTATCTTATCTGAGGCTAATAACAGGTATCCATGGGCGGCAGTGGCCACTTACCATCAAGTGAATTGCAGTTTCGTAAGCTGCTTCCGTCCTTCTATTCCATGTTATAAAAAAGTCAATTTGGAACATAGTTGGAAGTCTATAATTAGTACGCTATACAAAGAAAGGAAAATAATTTTGGTGTGATAAGCACGATGTCTGTATTAAACAACAAAGTTGCAAATTACATACAACACAAAATAATTATGTCTTGTCCATCCGATAAATCTTATTCACTGAATTAATAGATAGCTTTGGTTCTTCTTTAGCTAAGACTAAAAGTGAATAAAGTAAAAGTAAGCGAGCGAATTAAAAAAAATATGAATAAGAACCTCCTCCATGAAAAAATATTTGGATCAGAAATTTAAATCAAATCTCTGATTAGTAATAATTAAAACAAGTTTACCGATAAAGTGTAATGTGAATATCAGTAAGTTGTTTAATCGCATTAAATCAGATCAATAAATGATAACAACTTCAAGAATTTTGAGTAGATAGTAAAGTGATCCAAAAATAGTCTCACAAGTTCCCCCTTTATTGGACGAGTACATCTTTCTTAAATAATCGTGGCACTTTTATTAATGGTTATCATGAAAAACACAAAGCGACTTGATGTAAATCGTACCCTTAACGATTGGATTCCTTCATTTTTAATATTAACTATGGTATTCCAGATTCTTGTTGAGCAATTTAATCAATTTTCTATAAAAGTACCAGGGCAGTGGTAACTTGCGCATACAAAATTAGCCCGTTAATTGGTTTGAAATTTAAGCTTTTGACATTTTGTATTAACGTTAGGGATAAGAAGTACCTACCGAATATGTATTTTAAATGAAAATTACTGTACATAAATACCTTTTGACACTAAGGATACATGTATTATTTTACTACTTAGCTGAAATACTTCATAGTCTGTAATTATATCCTCGTCTTCACTATAAAAAATGAGCGCATGCACTCTTTATGCAATTGGGGTAACAAACGAGAATGCTGTCCAGCTGATAGCAAGTGTGCCCTACCAACCCTTCAAAAGTCACTACAACAACACTTCACACTGTCATAAATCAGTAATATATACGGTGGCGCTAATGCCGTATCCCATAGATTCTTATACAGCTAATATTCGTTTGAAATAGACATTTCGTTGTATAAGTGGTACGTTTTATAATAGTAGTAACCTTTTTCTGAGGTATTCGTGAAGCGCTATAATGTCATGGGACTCTTCAAGAAATTAAAAAGTCTTCAAAGCAAGCGATGTATTGGCGACTTTCCTGGTGTTTAAAATTACTATAGGCATAAGCGTGTACTTTCCAACAGGTAACCAGACTGCCTTATCGCTACGTTAGATAGTTAACATGTTAATTGTCGTGTCTAATCACTTAAATACTGAAGTAGAGTTATCGAGCTATTAAAGGGCGCCAGTTTCAAATGCTAGTAATACTAGTAATTCATAGTTAAATTGTATAATTATTCGTATGAGTATAAAATAATTGATCTGAAAGTTGATTTACTAGTTTTATTTTGCTCAACATTTTCCTCCATTTTATGACTGGCAGACAGCCGGTTTGTTGACGCCGATAAATATAAGAAATATACATGTGACGATGGATAAGATATGTAATGGTGCTTCACTTCTAAGAATACATTAATTGTGTCAAGAAATTAAGCAAGGTGTTATGGAAACTCGACAAATGTCACAAAAAGAACTCGAATGATTTGAAAATAATTTTAAAATTAAATAAACTTCATTTCTACGCTCATAATATTTAACAAAGGTAATATTTAGATAGTATCAAAACGTGAAAGGTCTTTTTTTACTTTTGTCTGCCTAATCAGGCAGTGTGGGAATGGCTGTGTAGGAATTAATTTTTGCAATGTGTAATTGAGGAATTTGTCCTGACGGGAGTTACCCGCGTCGACTCAACAGAACAACATGCTATTTTTTATACACTTGCCCTTTTGTATAAGCTACATGTTTATGAATAAAACAAATACAGTCAATCTTACAGTCCACCTGATAGTCGTTGTTCCAACACCATATTTTCGGCTTTCGCATTGAAGTTGACCACAGAGGCGTTAGTACACCCATGAATGATACCCCTGAGGATGATGATAGAATGATATGGTAATGGTAAATGATGACAGAAACCCCTTCACTATAAGTATAATGTCTTAATTAATTTTTCAAGACAAAACACAACAAGTCTATACTGTTATAATGCACAAACAAATATAGAGGAGGTATCGTCACTGAAATCACAAAGGATTCTACCACCTCCACCTTCCTCATGTACCTGCACGGCACAGCCACATTCTAGAGCTCGCTCTATTCAATTAATCTGGGAAAATCGATCTAGTTAAGAAGTTAGATCTATTGACATATCATTTCACTAGAAATTTTTTAATTTAATATGTAAATTTTCTGGAATTCCCAGGCAAGTAATTTCTTGTAAGTCTAGACACAGTATCCTCGTGTTTGAAGTTCAGGTAGTTCACGGTCGTTACGTGGTAAGCACTTTAAATAAACAATTTGTATATGCGTCATTGTAATGGTCCTTTCAACGAACATGCAACACTTCATGTAAGGTAACGTGAAACGGCGAAATGATTTAATGCGATCACTTTTGTGCTACACTTACCTACCTACCGACAATACAGAAACAAGTCAAATTGTTATATCGTCGTCAACTCTTTATTGTCCCACTGCTGGGCACGAGTCTCCTCTCAGAGTGAGAGAGGTTTAGGCCATAGTCCACCGCGCTGGTATAGTACGAATTGGTAGACTTCACACACCTTAGAAAACTTTTTTTTTTTAGAACTCAGGTGTGCAGGTTTCCACACGATATTTTCCTTCACCGTTAAAGCAAGTGAATTCTAAATACGCACATAATAGAGAGGTGTGTGCCTGGGATTTGAACCCCGGACCTCCCGATTGAGAGGCCGAGTTTCAACCGTTGGGCTATCACTGCCTTTATATTGTTATATACATAACGCTAACTGGCAGACAATATGTATAGTCAAGACTTTAATTCTACTTTCTGTTAGGTTTAAGTATCGCTAAAAACAGCCAGTTTATTTTATTAATACGACATCAAATAGGCGCAAGTATGTCTTCATAAAGTCAAATCTTCACTTTCTTTCGTTCAATAGTTAAAGCAAAATAATTAAAACGGCGTAGTATTGGAACCATAACTTTCGAGGCGTTTCAAGTCCTCAGGGTCAGCAACGCATCTGAAAACAATTTCAGGTGAGACTTTATCTGTGTCAGCAAAATAGCTCACCTGCACAGAACTACTTGGATGCGCGTCCTCAGCCCCCCTCGCAGCGCGTTGCCTCTCCTCCTGCACCGCCTCCCGCTTCATGCCGCACGCGAGGCACTTCTGGTACCGGCAGAACTGGCACCGGTTCCGCTGCCGCTTGTCGATGATGCAGTTGCGGTCCTCGCGGCACGCGTACGTGAGGTCCTTGCGCACTGTCCGCTTGAAGAAGCCCTTGCAGCCCTCGCAACTGTAAATGAATTAGTGTTGATTTAAACTGATATCATGAAAAGTCATCTAACATATTGCTAAATGTAGGAAGGTATGTAGGCCTTTATTATAATATGTAAAGGGTACTCACGATACGCGAATTTAATTTCTTAAGCGCCGATATTTCGGCCGATGTATCCATTCCGCGATAATATAAGTCTAAAATCCTATACGTAGGTCTTTTTGTGTAATGTAGACGTAGATATGCGCAAGCAGTCCATCAGATAGTCTGGGCACTACAGCCGTTAGATCATGAGTAATCTTAACGTCCCATAAAATGAGTGTCCTGCCAAAGATTGGTCCCAGGTGCTAGCTATACCTGAGAACTAAATTGAAAAAGCTTCAAATAGGTACTACAACACCTTTCAAACCATAACAAAGCAGCTCTTAATGCTTGTGTTATTAGGCACGAATAGGATTGGCGACGGTAACTTAGGATTCGAATTTTAAAAAAATGTACCCCCTGTTCGTAATAAAAAAATATTGTTTATAAGGGTCTGAAAATATGTGGAAATTAACATAATAAAGCAATAAATTACATAATTTCATCAATAAAAAATACACATCATATTAAGTTTTTTTTCTACTATTGGGTGTGCAGTAGATAGGTATGCTACTGCCTACCTAAGAAGGGCTTATAAAAATATTACTATGATTCAGATTTGCGTGCTAGCACCATCTTAACAGAATTAAGAGAACTTTAACCTTGTTATTCCATACAATTCTCTTTATATTCCCGGAACTTTCGACTCCAGATATTTATTTTGTGTCATAATGATAAAATCCAAAATAAATCGATCATAACAAATTCAGGCAATATAAAGGTATTAAAATGAGACAACCGAGATTGTACTATAAGTTATATAAATAGATACATATACATATAATTCAGATGATAACTTAATAATAACGCAGAGATGCGATGGAAAAACAAATTTAACGCAATAGAGTAAAGCGCTATTTCGATTGCATTCATTAAGACTAAAACTTTGTATTCATGGAGCCCTAAAGTATTTTTTACAACGATACAGATGTATCACCGAACAGGTCACGTAATTAACAGATTTTATGACACTTCACACATTTTTTTGGTTCAAATTTCAACACTTCCATTCTTGTCGGACACATACGTCATAGCCTCGATATAGCACAACATCATATTCAAGGAAAATGTTTACAGATATGTGAAATGACTCAAAATACAACCGAGTTAACCAGGTCATGGATTTTAGAGGCATGTTAATAAGTCAGAAAATCTCATCGCATCGCAAAACTGTAACCGCACATTATGCTGTCAAACACAGCAATTTGTATCACGGAATGGAAATTAGGATCGATCGGTATCGATTAAGTTACTAAAAACGTTACAGTAAATAGCGGTTACCCGACAACAGAAACAAAATTAAATAGCGCATTAACTAGATTTGATCGCACCAATTTTTAATGTCCAAACGTAGATTGATTTATGAATGACTGTATATAGTATCTAAATTATTCTTAATAGTGTTATTTGTAACGTTGACGAAGTGTGCATCATGAATCAATTTAGCGTATTGTGGTCTATTGAAGTGTGTTCAAGTGTTCGACTCGAAAAAAATATTGATTCGGTTGAGTAATGCTGAATTGATGTCACCGTTAACAACGTTCGTAAGAAAAGCATGCACTTGAGCAATTCTCTCGGACGGGTTCATTAATAACGTGATTACCCTTTAAGAGGATGACACCAGACACGGTTGTAACTTTAAATCAGCTTGATAAGTTTATGTCCGGTATTGAGACCGAGCGAAACGGACTTGCAAGTTTACTGGTTATTATCAATTATTAAGATTGATTCATTCCATTGGTCGCGATGCAGGATCGACAGCGAGTCACCTGACTCAAATATGAGATCGTCGTTCACAGTTTGTCGCGGGCAAATATTGATGAGCTGAACAAACCAACCGTGAAACAGATATCGAAGTCGTGGATATGACAGTATGTCATTATCACATAGAAAAGTTTACTTTTTATTTGAAAAGAAATCGAGGTGCTAAAATTTACGACGCTTTGGATCGATGGAGAATTGAGATACACCACTCTCTGCGTATAGCGCCAATGAATCAAGTTTATACCTTTTACGATATTTTAATAAACCTGCCTATACTTTGCTCCAGCTCAATAGAGAGCAAGAAATTATGGGCGATAATGTTAAGACATTATAACGTAGGCACCAGTAATGTCAAGTAAATCTTAACCTGTTGTGTTTATAAAAGGTACTATTTTTGCTTTACATGCATATTACTTTGTAACCGTCAAATCTTGGGAGCTATTTTTATGAATATGAGATTTTGCATGGAGTTTGAGTAGTAGAGACTTGCATTTATCATAAAGATGATTTCTGCAAGCGAAATCAACTTCGTTACGATTATCGAGACTGCCGCCCCTAAACCCAAGAGTCTATAGCGCATTAAAATCCATCTCCTCTGTTCGAACGACGGCCCTTGTACTGCAATTTTTTCCCAATTTATACAATGAATATTCAGTAAAGTCACAATTATCAAAATAATATAATAAAACCGTAAATCTTAAAAAGATTTTTGAAACTTGTCTTGCAATATTATCAATTTAAAGTTTTAATAATTACTACTTCTCCTTAAGTTGTCGACATGTGCATGCAATTATTTGTACAAAGCAATTTTCGCAAGTACACCCACAGACATTTAGTGGACAAAAAATACTTTCACTTTACAATACGAGATACCATTATGAGTGCGGCTTGTTTAATGTTTTGCAAATAGCATCTTATAATTTAAGGTCTCTTAAAAGTTGGCTTATAAAATTTCAACATTTTTTCAACTCAAAGCTGTTTAAAATTTTAGAGTTTTGGCTTATAATATTTTTTCTGTAGTATAAGATAATATGATTAATAAAATTTCTCGTAAACTATGTAATGGTTATAAAACTTTAAATAATTTTAATTAAAGTAATAAACAATTTCTAAGTAATGAAAAGTCAATGATAGGTGATCATCGTCATCTTGATGTGACAACTTTTTAAATTAGTAATATTGCATGTTGATCGTTTGGTTAGTTTAATGTTGTATTAGGGCTCATAATTGAAACGATTTAATACACTAATAATTTTACTACGAGGTTAAGGACTTTTTAAGAACATAAACTGCTTAGTAAGAAAATGCCAGGGACGTATGCGGAGGTAGCGTCGAACGCTTTATAATATAATCATCATAAAAACCGTATACACCAAAATCTGAACAAAATTATTTCTCTCTTTATTACACTTATGCGATAAATACAATAAATGGATAAACGGCACGATACATGGAATATATTACTCGGTACCTACCAATTACGTATCACTACGATAAATAACAGAAATCATTAACATACAAAATATTTATTGTTTGAAACAAACAAGAAAGTAACGCCAAATTATTGTAGTCACACGCAACCAAACGTAATTTGTTAAAATAAAAAGTCAGCAAAGTGTTGAGGAAACACAAAAAGTTTGAAACTAATTTATGGCCGGCACCCATGATCCATTTTACCTGCCCTCGCTACATGATTGTCAACATAAAATATTCTCAAGGTGAAAAGAAAATGTCTCTTGCATGACATTACAGGCGGCCGACGATCGATAGAATTGTAAATCGTTTCAATAATGTATAAGTTCGAATTGTATAAACCTGGAATAGTTTTGAACTCATACGGTGCCCCTCCCACGCAAAAGCGGGTAGGTGTATCATTCTAATACGGCACACGAGAACTATAATCATCGATACGTACTCTGTAATACTAAGCGATTTGTTCACTTCAATTCTACTACATTTTACAATCTGCCTCTACGTTGAGTCTACCTATATTTATTTTAGTACGTAGACGGGAGCTGTCTAGGAGTCTAGACATGATACACCTACAACGTAGGTAAAGATTTTACAAACATAATATCACAATGCATACACGGTACACACTGTAGTATATAATGACTATTTAACGCTTTCTTTTCTCTACAGAATAAGACGAGTTACAACTAAGAGTACAGTTTCACAACAGAAATCTAAAATCCTTCTCGGAAACTTGTATTTAGCGGGAATTAAAAACGAAACATTATGTGCATGAAGAAGTATGGTGCCAGTCTGAAATGTGAATCATTAAATATTTTTTTGTTGACCGTCTGTATATGTTGAAGTGAAAGGAGGGTAAGTACTCACATTACTCACTTTTGACTAATCATCAGAGACCCCAAACTACTCAAACTTTTTGGACAGACATTTAGGACAAGGTGGTTTATGATGTAGGCACCCACTAAAAGTATTTCTATATGCCTAAGCAAGGTATAAATAGGTTGAATGTTTGCATCATATTCTGTATACGCATACACGAAGTCAGTAGACAATAGTTAGTTATAGTAAAGAAAAAATTCCATACTATTACACGTACCTCCTCTAGTTGCCGTTCAGTGTTTACGCAGTGAATAAGCATATTAGTTTATTTATAACACGAAGGGATGATAGAATACATGGAACCCTTACGCGCCATGAGTCCCCTATGAAGTATAAATAACCATTTCATGCCAATAAACTCATGGAATAAAAAACATCTATCGGATTTCAACAACATTAGCTACCAACTTTCAAAGAGTACCCGAAAAGTATTATGTTACAAATGAATATCTCATTTCAATGTGAAATAAATTATTAATCTGGCGCTCAATGAAAGAATCTATTCCCGTGATGCTAATGATATTTCATAACACGAACCAATAAAACTTTCCCCGAAACGAGATTATTTTTATTCATGGTAGGTAGGACATTGCCGGTTCTCATACATTAGCGTACAAGTAGCTGATTTCTTATTTTCAGTAAGAAATCAGAGGCGCTTGATTTAGGCGTACTCTTTATATGACTTCGCAAATTAAATGTTTTATATCACTCATTGCTATATATTACAATACAAAGTCCCGCTTGTGTGACATTTTTGTCATAACTTTTGAAGCTGTTTTCAGCAATGGATTCACTCATGACAAAGAATTAGTTGTAAATTCATTAAATTGTACAAATTTGCTAATGTAAGACGATGGTTGTATTTATTGTTAAAAATTTTGAAAAAAAACATGCCAACTGGGCGACTTACTAGTACGCGTGCAATGTCGAGAGAAAAAGCTACTAAGGAATAATACCTACACTGATTTTGCTACCAATACTAATAAAATTGACAGTGTAAAATTATTGAGCAACCTTATCTTTTACCATGGACATCTGTAATCTGTAAAATCCCAGTTCTACCTGAGGTCGGTCACGGATGCGTTGCTGAGGACTAAGTTGGAACGCCTCGAATAATTATGTCTCCGTTACCACTGACCCCTCAGACCACAACACTTCTGTTATAAGGCAGAAATAAGCGTGACGGTGGTGCCGCCGTACTCAAACCAAAAAATGTTCTACCACCTTTGAAAAATTTATTCTTTATCTGCCACTGGGACACAAAGTCTAATTCAACAATGGGTTTTCTTGAAAAAAAACTGTTTTTTCGAATCAGTTTAAACATTACTAAGCAGATTCAGAAAATCAATTTGATATATGAACATTGTACACGTTTCGTAGTAGGTAACATACGCCTAACTTAGTAGCCAGACTACTAATGTTAAGTGGATGTGAGATGATAATGTGGTCGTAGCGACGAAGTTAAGGGGAGACGTAGCATCGCATCCTCCGGAAGTTTGATCGGCGTCGCAATCTACCAAATGCCAAGAAGAATAAAACTGGTTGTGGTAAACAGCACATTCAGTACCGTTCACTAAACCTCTACAATATTTAATACAGCATACATGACATATACTGCTTTTCAAACATGTAGATAGATACATCTTGTACAAACGTAAAACATTTTCCTCAGTCCGAAGGAAGCAAGGTATCTTCAAACTTTTAGGTGGAAATGATAAACAAGTTTCGCAATATATTCCGTTATCCTGTTGTTTATCCTGTTAAGCCATCTCAAGGACCCTTTTTTTCCAATATCTCCTCATGTTTCCGAAAGCCAAATAGCGCGTAAACGTACGAAAATATACAATAACAATATCATAAAATATTTCCTTATTATTACTGTTAGGTATACCCATTATGGTTAATTTAACTCAATAGATGTAATAATAGACCATTAATTCGTCTAATATTGTCTCTCCTATATACTAACCATTATCAACCCAAAATATATGAATAGGTTCATTAACGTTTCAACTTACAAGTCGATAACCGACATACCGAGAAAACAATCTTGGGACATCGGATGTCTCTGTTTATTACATCAGACCAATCCCAATCAGTCTAAGCCTGAAATAGGCGAGTACAGCGTTGTACCAGCATTTGGGCATAAGGTAAAATTGTGGTAATCGTCATACCTGTACACTCCATAATGTTTCCCCGAGGCTCTATCGCCACATATCGAGCAGAGGTGCTTGGAGCCACTGAGGGGATGGTTCGGCGGGTAGCTCCTGAGCGCCGGGGGTGATGTGGCGTCGTCCCGCATGCCGTCCAACATCGCTGTGTCCGGCTTCATCTCCGGCGGCGACATCGGGGACATGAACCCCGCTTCTAGGTTCAGCCCTGTTAACAAAAAGCTTATGTAAGAATCTGATGGCCTAATGCTTGTATTATGATCTGGAAAATTAAGTAAAATCAGAAAACGACGATCCCATCCTACCTGGTGTTTTATTTATAGGTACTGTTTATTTTGATCAAATAAAATATGTAACATTAAAATGAATTTACGATTTATAACTTTAATAATAATTTTAAAGGCCCCACGCCTTTACATAATATCAAACACTGAATTAATTAGGTACTGTATGAACAACTTCAGTACACATCTAGATTCAATCAAGGATGGGTCTTAAATGCGTTAACTAGGACCAAAGGTGGACCTCTGTATAAAAGGATTTGTACCATTATGCATTATGAATTGCAACTTAGATCCTTCTAGGTAAACCTTTAAAAGAATTAGTTTAATCGCATGCTTTGTAAGTATACTTATTTTTATATACTTTTCGACTGTGTAGGTGGTACCTACGTGTAACATACCTAATAAATCGCTCGATGATAACGGAATCTTCATTTTATAAATGTTTAAGTGAATACCGTTCAAACGTTTGAACCTAGACTAGAATTTTGTATTCTAGTGACTATATGCTTTGGTAGATTACATTGCATGTCGAAATCTGAATGAAATAACTTAGGTACATACCTACTTAGTTGATTAAATTTATAATTTCATTGTAAGAGAATTAAATTTAACTTATTTAACTGTCTGACTGAACGTATTCAACTCATTAAAATGCATGCATACATGTCGCAGTGTTATGTACTTGAAAATGAGTAGGTATACTTACAAGTTTTTAGATATGGAGTCAGTATAATATCACGAAAGTTAATTAAACTTACAATGCAAATGTCGAGAACATCGAAACTATTTTGAGTCACAAGACTTATAATTATTTAGATTATAGTTGAAGAACAAATTGTACTGAAGGGACAGTCTAATCTCACTAGAACCTTAGACTTGAAAGTTTGACACGATACAGTCATGTTCATTAAAATGAACTACCGGCGTTCTTTATAGTGCTTCACGTATTTTACAATAAACCTAGTGCAGTAGGTAAATATATGTATTTATAATTTTGTACCTAAAAATTGAAACAATATCGGAATAAATTCAATTAAATCAAAACCCACTTCAAATCGATCGTAAATTGCTATCAGTCGTCTTTGCAAATTAAATTAATTCCGCCATCGTCAACATACAAAAAAATAATTTGATTTCACCAACGCAATAACAAAATCGACCTTTCAAAGCAAAGTGTAGCACGGCGAATAGAAAATAAACAAAAACGTCGTCTGCTCAGAAAAAGTAGACAGGACCGGTCCATTAGTCTTGGGGCTGCCTCGGACAACAAAAACGGAGGAAACAGCCACCCTCCTAATATAAAATATCAGCTATAATGAAATTTCATACCTAATACCTATATAATATCGGCGGCTTTTCTACAGCCCTCGTCCTAAACGATTTAGTACCCTGACAGGGTTAAATTTACATAATTGGAAAGTTGACGTCATAATTTATATTAATCGAGTGGTCGTTTGCATGTTTTTAAAATATCACAAAAAATCTGCACATTATGAAGGCCTATTCAATCATAGAAGACAACATAAAGCTTCAGAATTTCAGCTTAATTTTAAAACAAAAGATGTGTTCAGCATCCGCTAGTGCAACTAATCATGGACACGAAATTACAAGTGGTTAATCAGGTACAAAATTTCCAGATAGGCCGTGATCTGCCGTAACCGGGACCAGATAGGATAGGATATGTGATAGCGAAGCATCCGGAGTATACATATATGAAGTATACATAAGGAACCAAAGCTACGTAAATGATCAATTAAAACATCAAATTACTATAGTTTACTCGAACTAAATTACTTTTAGTTAACATTTATAGTCGTATTTGCTCAGGACTATACATTCACGACGCTACATTCTTTATGAAGAACGTCTCTGAGTAATAAAGGCGCTGAAATAAATTATTAATATATGTAATACTTGTCATAAAGTTTCTTAATAAAGAAGAATGGCCTTCAGTCACGAAAAGATCAAAAAACTTTTTTTGCCAAATAAATGAAAAATTCGAATAGAACGACCAAAGAAAATCCCTCTCAGGTACAGATTTTAATATTGAACAATTTACGCGTCGGAGACGGCAATAGCTAAAAATAAATTTACAAGAAAAGTAGCCAAATTAAGAATATTGTCAAATTAAATTACACAAATTCCACCCAAACAAATGTAAAAACCGACCTGATATGGCGGAGGATTTTTTCTCTTAAAGCTAATAGATTCACGAGGAGTTCAAATTATGCTGAATTCACGAGGAAACCATTTATGATAATGGCAAGCGGTATTATAAATTACAATCGTCAAGGAGAAAAACACGATTTAGATTTAAAGGAGGGAGCCATGGAGAGATTTTTCTGCGTTGTCTAAATTCTCCCAAACAACAGGTCTTATTTAAAGGAATCGTTACAATTTATTCATAACAAACTTCACGGTTCGGGTAAACACAATAAAGTACCATCAATAATCTTGGTGTTGATATTGGATGTTCAATTTATTACTTCGAAGAAGAGTATTGATAAGTTTGTATAAAACAGGTAATATAAGTTTACCTTTCGATATTAATGAATACTTTTTAAAGCCTACTATGTACTTAATATTTACGAGTTTTACGAACAACTTATAAAACCAGTTAACGACTGTGTCAATAAATAGTGTTAATAAACTATGATTTCAAATTAACTTAGATAAATAACTTTCTGGAAAGGCATTTTAATGTAAATGTTGTAACGCTAGGTTTCACAGACCATACTAATGAAAACAAGATGAGAACAAGATCAAAGGCAAATTTTACCCCAAAATTTAAGTATGATTTTGTGAACAACATGTTAGAAACCTATTTTTTTAAAATTAAGGTACTACATCGTACCGCGCTATAACGCCTGAAGGAAAATAATACCTAATTGTTAAGATCCATTGAAAAGTACAGAGGTAGAATTCAAGAGCAAACATGAATATTTATATAGTATTTAATTATTTAATCCCTTTGCTACAGAGATGATAAGATCTGCACATGATATTATTATAAAAAAGTAGGAATATTTTACCACAAATAATATTTCTGTTGCCACATAAAAAAAATGTTACATTCTGACAAGAAAAAAGAAATACAATAATGAAATTAAAAATTGTCGGAGTCAATACATTAATAAACAAATTACATCTCGGCACGATGTCTAGACGGAGAAGAGGCTAGACAGAATCTTGTAAGACTAATTTATTTTCCATACGCGTCTGTAATCAAAGAACTTAATAAGGGTGGATATCGAAACGTGATTTTGAATAATTTTATAACATCTCGGGTCGGATACCCGAGATGTTATAAATATAAATTGATGCATGATAGAAACACAAAGGCAAACAATCTAAAAATTTTAAAGATACCTATAATCTAATCTTCTTTTATATTGATATCTGCTACATATTATTCTAATCAGAAATTAGACCTGAAATCGTCTGCTCATTATGCGGGGAATGTGGCCATCTGGATAATGAATATTTTAGATAAACTAAAATATACACCAATAGATAAAAGATTGCAAAGCGCAGTAGCAACCCTAGCTGCGAATATATTATCTTGCATTTACGAAAAGAAAAATAAAAACACACTTGTGGTTTATGCGTAGAAAAGGAATATTGTTTCAATGTTACAAATAAAACCGAATGAAAGGACTTAATAAAGTACTTCAAATGATCATGTTTCCAAGTAAAATATACTTGTAAACTCTAAATAAACGCCCACATCAAGAAGGGGGAAGTAAGGTGGAGCAGATAACTTGTTTACACGTGCCACCATTGCCTGACGTCTCGCTTGGGAAAATCTTATGTGAAAAGATAAACAGGGTAATGGAAAATACAAACTTGAGTACCATTATGTGTCACTAGGGAAACTGGCTGAAACGTTTTTAATATTTATGAATCTAATAATAAATAAGTAGTACCTGGCCTATTCTTTCCGTAGTATTCGTCCTGACATCGAAAAAGAGGAGGTTCTGTATTTGTATGTTTTTTTTTGTTTATGTATGTTCACCGATCACTTCGCAACACCTGAACCGATTGCAATGATTTCAACAGCATTGGATGTGGGTAGTTTCCAAAAAGGTTCCCATTTCTTGGAAATAGGATTTTTTTCTCTAGTTTTCCCCAAAAATGGTAAAAACACGAATTCGTATAATCTGGGCTAACTCTAGTATTTATGGACCAATTTCAATTTTCTGTCTTTGATTTGATATAGTATTTCATGACGGAACTTTTGTTTCTGAACGTGGATACGGTCCTACGATTGGATCTTTGAGTTATGGCGTGTAACTCCTCATCATTACCAATGTTTTTTAAATAATTTAAGATTGGATTGTACATTGAG
>DWPW01000065.1:0-15860 GCA_018252015.1 Astraptes brevicauda
AGAAGGGTGTGGGCCATAATAATAATAATAATTCCTTTATTGCATTATTACAGGTATAACAGTCACTATATTGTATTAAAATTCTTCCGTAACATAATTATTAGAGGTATAGGCCACCGCGCTGGCCAAGTGCGAATTAGTAGACTTCACATACCCTTGAGAACCTTTTTTTAAACTTTCAGGCGCGCAGGTTTTCTCACGATGTTTTCCTTTACTGTTTTTTCATACGCACATAACTTTAAAAAACCATATGTGCGTAGAGGAGGATGCCTGGGATTTGAGCCTCGGACCCCCGATCGAGGCCGAGTTTCAACAATTAGGGTATGACCGGTCTAGATAGGCGACGTAACAGACAGTAACACTGTGCGCATTCGCGTCCGCAGCGTCGTCGTCCTCGTGCTCGAATTCAACGGGCGCGCTGGGGTCGCCGAAGCCGGAGAAGCGGCAGGCGAACTCGCCGCTGCCGCCGCCGCCGCCGCCCGGCGCCGCGCGCCACCAGCGCATCTCCAGCACCGGTAACGCCGCGCTACACGCTCGCACTGAGACCAGCGCACGCACACACAGTCAGAGACAGATATACAAAAAACACACACAGACAGACATAGAAATACAAGAACACGCACCACCACCAGAGACACGCACGCGTACAGCCAGAGAGAAGGGGGAGAGAGATACGTACGCACAGAGAGAGAGACGCGCGTGCGCACACAGATAGAGAGAGATGTACACAGGCACACACGGGGAGAGAGAAATAGAGGCGCACATATAAACGCGCCTGTACGCACTCATGTAGACACACACAGAGAGACTCGCGCACTATACACTATACAATCACAGATAGAGAGAGACCACACGCTCACAGAAACACACACACTACTGAGACGCGTGCGCACACTCATAGAGAGAAACACGACCATAAACAGACGCACATGTTGCACTCATATAGACACAAATAAAACACCATCATAAATGATAGCTAGTAGTGCTTGCTTATAGCTTATGCTAGTTACTGCTCAACGAAAAACAATACGTAACAGTGGTCGCACGGAGATTATAAGAGAAGGTGGTGTTTTGTTAATCAATCGCAGTTATTGATATACTAGTAAAGAAACGTAGATACGTCACTAATATGACAATTTGAGTTTTTTGGTGGCACTCATCGACATTACATTTAAATTATAACGACACACTAATAGATAGTTATGAGATGGAGGTAGGACAACATGTCTAATTAAATGCATAAAAAAGAGACAAACATATAACTGTCTGTGAGACTTACATAAGTAGCTACATTTATTTACAGGTGAACACACAAACGTAGAGACGACTGCTTCCGACCGAAGAGCGGTACGGACTAAATTCAGCCGTGACAATTATCATATAATTTAGAGGCCATTTCGAAGGGTGTATAACGTATCTACGTTTTTTATTAGTAGTATATCAATGATTGTAGTCATGACATCAAATTACACAAATAACACCTGGCAGTCCGACATCCAGTCTTACATTAAACGTGTACACACATACTACCCTTGTTTTCTTTAATTAATTGTTGTCGTTGTCAGACTTCATACGTCTTCGAGATCTTATTATCTTATTCATTTTTCTTTAATTTAAATCAGCAGTCACCTAAACATTAAAACCTCAAGGGAGCATTCCTGAAACCCTAGAGATGTTAACTTCCATTATTCACCCTTCGTATGCGTGATATTTATGTTTACATAAAAATAAATAACTTAATTTTTCAGGCGATCTTTTCAGTCACGACAAGCTACGACGGAGTCTCAACGAAAAGCATCAGCGAAACAACAGCTGCGTTAGCTCTTCGGACTTTTATGGATGTAACTATCCAGTAGAGAAGCACAGGTTCAGTTCTGGGGACCTGATGCGGCCGCTAGTTGCGAAGGAACTCAATTTTGATATCGATCAAGTAGAAAATCCCGCCGATAATTTATATAACTCGATCGATGGTCCCGGATACAGTGATTATTCCTCAGCTGACCCCAACACTAGCATAAACTCCGAACAACGAGCTTCAGAGAGTCCTTCGCGCAACGTAGAAGAGATGTACGCTAAAGTGATGAAGAAAACCAAAGGGAAAGACGAGCCTGTCAGAAAAATAAAAGAAACAACGGCCAACGAAGCCGAGTCGCATCCAATGAAATATAGACCCGATGACCCGGGGTACGAGACGATCGACCGCAAGAAATCCGTTAATCACGGGTACGAAACCATAGCACGTAAGGAACGCAAGAGTTCCCAAAACCAGGACCCCGGCTACGAAACTGTCAAAGATATTAACAAAATGGGGCAGTCACATTTTACCAATAATAATTTATTGAAACTCAACCACATGAGCGATAGTGGACCCAACAGTATTATGAGCAGTGACGCGGGCTACGAGCACATATCGAAAACGGATAATAATGCGTCTGATTCGGATCCGAATTACGAGGTTTTGAGGAATCAACCGCCTACACCCCCGTACGCCACCATCGCGCCTGGTTACAAGGTGCAACCCACTTATTCAACTGTTAACAAGAGATCTGGTAAATACAATAACTGGCCGGCGAACAACAACGAAGATTCCACCTTGGAACCGAACTACGAGTCGATGTCGAACGATCCATTCTACACTGGCACTGGAAGTGAATCTGATCCGAATTACGAGTCCGTGAGACCTAAAGATCCCAATTACGAGAGTGTTAATACTCAAGATCCAAATTATGAATCATTACGGTGTAAGGATCCCAAATACGAATCGGTGCGTTTAAAAGACTCTAAGTATGATTCTGTGAGGTCTAAAAAGGATCCGAATTACGAGAGCGTAAAATATTTCGAATTATCCAAGAAGGAACCTCCATACGAAAAGTTGAATAACGTCGCGGAAACTTCCGGTGTGGAGCGATCTGACTCGTCAGCGGGGTATGAAAAGATTAACGTTCCAGCCAATAGGGACTCCAAAAGCAGTATTAATAATGGTGCTGACGGCACTGTGAGTGACTATTTCCAAGTTTAGTTATCGCTATAAACCAAATTATTTTCTGTACGTTATATTACGTGGCATTTGCAGTGTTTTAAGTGAAATGCCTGGGACTTGAGATTGCGTGCTTTATTTTTATTGACTTTAATATACTTTTTACACTGAATTATCTTCTAGTAACCTCGAAGATAATAGAATAGCGACTAATATCTTCCTTAGGCATCTGTGATATATATTATGAGTGAATGTTCTTTATAAGTAATGTTTCATTGTTTCGGCAAGTATTTTCTGACACACTTTACGATTAAGATCCTCGATTAGTGTGTTCAGTAACTTAATTAATTAGTACCCATGAAGTCGTATGTAGTACCCATTAATTGTCTCCATGTACAAAATGTAGATTGTATATAATTACTTTATAGTGTTAGGTATTGTTTTTTTAATGTATCAAATTACATGTACCACAACATTTTCTTAAAAAGATCTTTCCATTAACTTTTTGATTGTACAATTTTAATCTACTTGTAGATTGTATTGTGTGCTGTAATTTTGACAAAGCTATACTATAACGTTTTACTTATCAAAATGATAAATAGCATTCCGTGTATGTAGCCTCGAATTATTGTTGTTTAACAGGGCATGTATATAGAAGTGCTTGAAAATACTTTTGCACTGAAAGTGTATATATATTAATATACTCCCCATATTAAGCATTTTTTCATGTATTAAGATTTAAATCGTAGATATGCCCATAACTCTCATAAAATCAGCCATCAGTCAAGTTTGATAAATATAATAATTAAGTGCATGTTTAAAATAATGATATAAGCAATTATGTAATTTATTAGACATCCATATTGACCATAATTATGGGCATTGTCGATAAGCTATCATGAAAAAACTATTTAATATTTACCGTGTAGAAATAAATTTTCCTCATACATGTGTCACACACTACATTGTATGAAGTCCACACAGGCTTTAACTGCATATATATTTTAACTATGGACTATATTTATCTTAAATATGAGGTTTAGTTCGCAAGGGCCTATCTACTGATTAAATTTTGTAGCATTTCTGTAATATTTAAATGGGCATTAAGAATTGTAGCATTCTTTATAACGCATTATTTATTACCGCTTTCTAGCATTTATTGCGTTGTTGTGAGTTATAAACTAGTATTAAAAATTATTGTCTGTAAACATTTTGTTTCTGAAAATATCAATGTCTTGTTTTAGATCTTAATTTCAATGAGTATCATTTGTAGTACAACTATATTAACACAATAGGGAATTGTACTGTTTCATATAATAGCGTGTCGAAGTCGATATATAACGTATTTACTACAATTCCCCACGTTGAGCTTTACGCGTATACACCCAGTGCACGATTATAAAAGTATATACTTTGAAGTTAAAAAAAGGAATATTTTCCTTCGTAATTTTTACGTTTTATATGAGTTTATTTAAACCGACATAAAAATCTATAAGTAAGTTTGTATGTCTTCATATCGTACAATTAGTTATATGAACTTATAAATGACAGTTATTTAGAAACAATATGTTATACTTGATTGTTTTAATATATGTATGTACCATTTTGATAGCCTTGCGAAGATGCAAATCTTTTTAAAATTAATGTCCTTAAATTTCATATTTATGTATTAATAATTTTATTTTGAATGCAATTTAAAATAACTACTGTGTATAATTTATGGTGATTCTAATATATTTTTATAAGTTAGCGTAAGATGTTTTTATTAATGTTATGTTGATTTTGTTTTATAATAATAATAGTGTTTTGTTACGGTTCTTGAGAATTATAAATTAAATATATGTGGTAGCGATTGTATTGTAGAAAGGTGTGACTTATAAAGTAGTACCTGAATCTATTGTTTTAAACTTTATTATTTATAAATACTTATATTTATACATTTGCAATGCAATGCACAGCTCTACTCGATAATTATGCCCCCAACTTACATTACTTATGCAACTGTATATTGATACATATTGGTCAATTCTCGTATCTACTGTTATTTTGGTTATTATGTGATATTATTATTAAATAAGATAATTCAACCAGTCTAATGCATCTATATTTCTAATGAAAAAAAAAGAAATACAAATCTCGTTTGGTTATTTTACGGCAGGTATATATTATATACTTTGTCAACGCTATATAATATATAAATAAAATTGTCATATAATCATACTGTCTCACAATATACTTTGAAAAAGATGTTAGCATACTATAAAATGATATCAATGAGAACAAAAAATGACTAAACTTTTTCACACATTACAAATCGTAAGCAAATATTGGATATTAATCAATAGAAAAAATATTTAATGGTCTTAATTGTCCTAACCATAGTTTGTCGTTAGAAATTTAAAGGCATGGTCATTCAATTTAACCTTTATATTTTTGGCTGCGGCTGCTATATATAATAATATAAAAACTCTGGCCATTAATATAAATTTACCTATAATTACTTATTGTAATAATATAATCTCGAAACTCTTTCGTATCACTGAAAATAATCAGTTTTAATAAAATATTGTTAAGAATTTTATTTGTATTTAAATGTACGTATATCGACAAAAGTTCAGAAAGGCCCATAAAAATGTAAGTGTCGATTGTAGGGTTGGTCTATAAACAGGTGCTCAAGAAGATGATTAAATGAAGATAAAATGTAAATGTTCTACCTAAATGCCGCCTATTTTATTATAAAAACGTTGATACAGTCTTTTTTTTTTTGGCTCAGATATATCAACGACATTACGATCGTGAGAATATAGACAAACGTCAAAATGTAATGCTAACATTTTATGGACCTCCTATTCGTGCAATAACATAACTATTCATCATGTTGTTATTTTAGGTTCAGCTGAAATTTACTGGAATCTAAATAAACAATTGATTAATTTACTTTTAAGCGTTCTTACGGGGTATTAGTGTCATAAATGTTATGGTTCTGCTAAGGAAGTGAGCTTTTAGTAAATGGAAGAGGACATGAAAATAAGAAAAAATCGATCAAACTGACCGCTTTGTTGATCATTATGCAACTTTGAGATAAATATTAAAACTAATAAATTGTAAATTACACGATTCGCCAATCAAAAAAAATTGTGTCGTTTGTACTCTCTGATGGAATGTCTGACGATTTTATTCACATAAATAAAACGAACCGTGGTGGTCAATAACCATGAATTTTATGTTAATTATAATGGAGCTTCATGTATACGACTGAACCCAAACTGAACTGAATTTTTTATAATATATTTTTAAACATTTATATTGTAGAAATTCTTAAATGAACCACTCTTATACAAGTCTTTCGTTTTTAAATAACAAATTGTAATAGCCATGTTTTAATGGCACATCACAATAGATTTTTATCATTTTATACTTTAGCTGCAAGCTGTAAGTGTAGATACGCATAGTTAATATTGTAAAACCATTCCATATTTAAATGTATCTATTCAATAATTGAAATAAATATAAACCAATAAATTAATGCCATAATTGAACATGTTTTTTTTATATACCGTAGTTGTATTAAGCTTGGGGGAATATGTAATTCCTCCAAGGTGTTAGGGTTGATTATGATTTTATTCGCTACGGAATTATTGCGAGTTTTGACGGAAACTCGAAGAGAGCAGTTACGTTACATGGTATTACAAAACATGTTTACATAGTCGTTTATTTTGTATACTATAGATCAAGCGTTACTTTAAAAAAGCGTAAAAAATTTCACTAATTATTAGCCTCTAAATTGTACTATTGTCTGATCAAAATAGTTTAGTGGGAGAATAGACCAATCATACGACGCCGTTTTTAAGCTAGTGTACGTGAGTTACGCATTCATGCTTATATTTATTAGATATTTTTTGTTTTTCACTGACAGAAGTTATATCTAGAGAATATAATTATAATTTAAAGGTGGCAGATTTTTTTGTGGTTCTCTCTGGCGGCACCACCACCACACCTATTTCTGCCTAATAACAGCAGTGTCTAGCGCTGCTGTGTTCTTGTCTGAAGGGTGTGGTAAGGAAGATATACTTGTCCAAGGCGTTCCAGCTTAGTCCCTAGGGGTAGCAACGTATATGTCGTCAACCTTAGGGAGGAATTTGATCAAATCTGGGGTTGATTATATACATGTCCATGGGCGCCAGTGGCCACTTGCCATTAGGTGAACTGCATATTCGTTTGCTACTTCCAAACTAAAAAATAAAAAATTGAAAAAAATCAAAGGTAGTGATTTATAGTCCCCCCTACGTTTATATACTAGTCCCCTATTACTTTACTGGACCTATTTTAGAATCATCTTCCATATGGGTAATTGAAAATAATGTCTGGTTGTAAAGGACCTGAATCCATGTCCGTAAAACTAATTTAAGAAAAAAGACAAATGACAATGACAGCTGTCGATGACGATGGTAAATCAACGTTGAAGAAGGATATTTAGATATTTACGAATTAGTTTAATAATAGTTTGGTGGAATCGTAATATTATCTCCTAAGCCATTACTATTTGCATGTACTATTCTAGACTTCCTCAAGTCTAAAGTGGTAAATAGAAATATATATTAACAACTTATTATCATACCGACAGGTAATCATAATTTCTATGACAAGTTATTTTGCTTAAAGGTGAAGTGAAGCAATTTATTAGAAATGGCTAACCCCAATTTTAACAACCCCTACAACAACGACTACTCATGGCAACAACAAGAAAGCAGTCAAAATTATTCCTTCAATACATCAAATAACTTTCCAGATCCTGTTCAATCTTTAGGTAAGAAATATTTTAGTTAAATTTTAAATATAATATATATATTTGAACATACGACATTGTTTATATTGTCGTGGGCCACCACTGTCAATATATTTATGTATCAAACAAAAATACAAAGATGTATAGTAAACTTAACTCTAATCTTCATACGTTTTTAATTGTAAAGCAACCTTTGGATCAACATCGGTTTTTTTATATAATTGATTGGTTTGTTGTCTTATGTTGATTAGATTTTATATTGCGTATTAACAGGTTTGATATGAGACATTATTTTTTACAGATTTCCAGACCTTTCCGACAGATCAACAAAATTTCACATATGACCAGGGTCCAGGTGTACCAGCAAACAATAATCAATATTACAACACAAACATATTTACTCCAGCACCCATCCCTGGTGAAACAACACAAGAAACGTCTGAATTTGATGAACCGCCATTGTTGGATGAACTTGAAATATATCCAGATAGAATCTTGGAGAAAACACTGGCTGTAATGAATCCCTTCCATGGCCAATCCAAAGCTGATGATGCTAATTTCTTGCTAAGAGACACTGATATTGCAGGGCCCATAGCATTTTGTCTGGCATTAGCCGTTTGTCTTTTCCTATCAGGAAATAAGGCCCATTTTGGGTATGTGTATGGCCTTTCTGTAATGTCGGTTATATTAATGTACTTTTTGCTGACACTCATGAGTCGAACTGAAGGTGTTTTCACTATCTTAAGTGTTGCTAGTGTCTTAGGATATTGTATGTTACCTATGGTTGTACTTGCAGGATTGGGAGTATTTTTATCTTTGGATGGCACCATAGGTCTTAGTCTGTCTGCGATTGCAGTAATTTGGTCAGCGCTTTCGGCGAGTAGGCTATTTGTTACAATGTCAGGTGATGCTGAACAAAGACCACTAATTGCCTATCCTTGTGCCTTAGTTAATGGTGTATTTGCTTTATTGGTTCTTTTTTAGATAAAGTAGTACTACAAAGAATGTCATTTCTGACCAAGTAACATAAGTTCTATTTGTTTATATAACAACATATACATAATAAAATAATATAATATTACATTACATATAATGTTTTATACAAGGTTTGACTGACAAAAGGATTTCCGCTAAAATAAAGGAGCTGATAAAAAATTCAATCCAAATGAAAACAAGCAATTTGTAGGATAAAAAACTGTTGTTAACCATCTTTCCATTCATTCTATCATAAAGCTAACTAATATGTCTGACTATATATCTGCAGGCTTGTTTACCTTTATTATTGTATAGTTATAATTTTATTAATCAGAAAATAAAAACGTTTTATACCCATTTGGCATTTTTTTTATATTCTGTAAGTAGTGAACGAGCATGCAGTCCACCTGATGGTAAGTGGCCACTGTCACCCATGGACATTTGTAATCAACCCCAGATAAGACCAAAGTCCGAACTAAGGTTGACCAGATGTGTTGCTACCTCTGAGAACTAAATTGGAATGCTTCGGGAGATGTATGTCTCCTTTACAACATCCTTCAGATCGGAAGATAGCACTTAACACTCCTATTATTAGGCAGTGATAAGAGTGATGCTGGTACCTTTAGTGTCAAAACACTTGTTTTTACCACCTTCAAATGTATTTTATGTGTGTGATCATATCCTTCTATAAAAATTTGATGTTATGGTTATTGTTTAAAGTAGCATATAATAATGATATACATAAGGTTTTAATTAAAACAACATATAGCCCGTGAAATATATTAATAAATTTAAGCTAATTATATATTGTCTGTCATTGTCAATATGCTACAACCTCAAGTAAATACCCTGTCATTATCATATATTTATATATAAAATGGTGAAAAGCTAATATTTATTTATTGTATAAATATTTAATTGCTGAAGATATTTTCTTGAGGTAGTTTCATAGTGGCAGTCCCAAACAATTTATGTTACTATTACATACGATTGTATAATGTTGGTCGGTCACTGAAAAAGTTCTTTAATACAATGACTTGAGCAAACGACACGCACACAATAGCTACCGTTTCACACATGGACCACCAAAATACTCGCTCATTTAGATCTTCTGCCCTTTTGCGACTTTGGGCCTCTCTTAGCCTGTGGTGTGTTTGGTGATCAATAATTTTGTTCAGTGAGTTGTGAATTTCCTCTGCAGATGCCTCCAGCTGAAAGCATGTAAAATGTGTATGAAAACTCAAACTAGCAGAAAAGGCAGCCAAAAACATTTATTGTATCTCTAAGTACAAAGCTACACAAACATGCCAAAAAAAATCTTCAGAAAACAGAAGCACCCTACTTTTACTACAATTATTACTGTAACCTGTATTTATACAATTTATATACTTGGTATACCTGTGTAAGTACAGTGGCATGGTCTCCTATGCCTGGGAGTGGTGTTTCAGGTCCAACATTTAGCTCCATGTAGACCAGTTTGTGGGAGAATGTACTGAATTCATTGCTGAAGCAAACTTTATATACCCCTGAAACAATTTTGTATATAATTATTTGTTAATCACTCCCAGTACTCCAATATTTATATATATGTAATCCTTGTGGACCTTTCATTTTATCATAAAATGTATGGATGTATAATTACTGTTAATTTGAATTTATTTGTATTAAATTATATTATGCTGTAATAAACATGCCATTGGTTTCACTCAGTTATAAAAAATATTATATGACATACATGTAATTGAAAACAACTGTACACATTCAACTATTCCAACAAAACAACATTTTTTTTAATAGAACTGAAATCTATCCCATGTGAACCAAACATTTTTCCCAGATATAAAGTAACCATGTACATTTAAACATTTTGTGGTTATAAAGTAAGAAACATCCATTAATACATATATCCATACATCCCCACAAGGTTTCAGCTTTATAATATTAGTAAGATCTACCGTAATTCCAATAATTCATTTTAAGATTTTTTTTGTGATTGCAAGGTAAGATTGCAATTTAAGCATAATAATGAGTTTATTATGATAATTGTTGCAAGTGATATTTGAGAAAACATAATATACTAATGAACAATAGAATAATATAATAAATTTAAAATATTACAATAAAATATCTGTTCTTTACTATACTCAGAATGTTTGCAGAATGTTAAGCAAGCAATCTCTCAATTACAATTGCTAGTAATGAAAACTTTTATTTGCACAGTTTTGTATTGACAACATGGAATATGTATTTATTTAATTATTTACTCTTTTTTTCATTATAACTTACCAGTTTGCTGAGCGGTGAACTGATGGGAATCATATTGCATTTTTTGTTGTTGATAAACAATTTGTTTATTTGGTGCCTCTATTTTAACATCTACATCATATTGACCACCAGTAATGACCTGCAAACATCATTTCACAGTTACATAGCAGAAAAATTGTATGAGAATCGTTAAATTAAGTAACTTGAAATTTATGAAACAAGAAACACTTAAGAATTAATGCATTTTAGTATTCTTGGAAATTGCATGCGATTTCATATATATTTTTGTTCTAAATCAGTCATAAAATAATTATCAATAAGTTTATTAGGTATGATATAAAGCAATGTGCTTGAATCCTGTAAATTAGTGCTTATAAACATATACACATTTATTAAAGACCATATTATTTTTATTACAGAGTCATTTTTGGCTTCCAAGTGTCAAGGTTAGGAAAATATTTATATTCACTGAATATCACCCCGAGACCCTTAAAATTGAAGAAATACTGGAGTAGTTGTTTTCTATGTGTAATAATGTTTTAAATGTTACCTGATATTCCAGCGCGGCAGCCGTGTCCTTTTCGATTTCTTGATAAAAACATTCAACTGCACTGTCCGGCAATTCAAATGTAAGCTCAACACTTTTCGCTAATAGTCCGTTTACTAACGTGGACAATACTGTAAATATTACGGGTACTGTAAACATTTTATCGCAATTAAGCGTTTTCCTTGGAGCTTTTCTAAAATACTTATCGGAATTATTCTCGTTATTTGACATTACTTACTCACTGACATGCTATGACAATGACATAATACACGTATATAGTTAACCACGTTCTGTGTTATGCATATTTAATGCGTAGATGAATATACCATACCGACCTAACAGTAAGTTCTAATTTAATAATTTGAATACACATAAAATTGTTTTAATACAGGCAATATCTATCAGTATTTTGTGCTGCTCGTCAAATTGGCTTATTGCGTGAGAATCCTCCTAATGATGAGTTACTTTTAAGTTTAATAGACTTCCTCACAAACTGATTGATTGTCCAATTTAATTTTCATTAATCTGTGCTTGTGTCTACTCATGAGATCGATTCCCATAGATCCCAATTCTGATCTATCAGAATTGGTTTAATGAATAGATCCGGTTTATCTTTCTAATTACTTGCTGGAGTTAAAGCCTAAAAGCACAAGCAAAAGCAAAGAAAGTGTCTTTCGTGTGTAATTAAGCACGTTATTTTAACAACTCTAAAAGGTCTTCCACACAACTTGATTTGATTGGTCAATTTGATTGTGAATCAAATTGCGCCGATCGATCGGCTGTCCACGCGAGAACGGACTATAGTTGAGGCGAGCTGCTACAATTAAGAAGTACATTAACGGTATGGCACAATCCAATCTGAGAGGTTTTCCGCCCATTCCTGCAAGACCGCCCAAACCACCCAAAGGCCGCCCGCCCTTGCCTCACCTGGAGAATTTGAGGGACAAGTGACTTCCGACTATTAGGAGGATCATCACTGTTTCATAGCAGTCACAAGTTTGCTCCTAGATAACCATTACAGAAAAAAACTTCTCTAACAAGTGTTTCTCTATTGCTCATTGTAGGAACTACCTGAAACTCCTTAATTTCTGAATTGTACATATTTTCGGCATATAGTGTGATGGAGGAAAGGTGACGTAAGCACTAAGTCAAATAGTTCCTCGGAGCACTCACCATTTTGAAGCCAGTAGAAGAGGGAACCTATGTCCCTCTGCCAGCTCAAATGTTCTAACCGTTTTGAGATATTTCCATCGCTTCGGACAGTTCGGACGATTCGGATCGTATTCGCTCAGCGTTAAGGAGGTAAAGTTGCTATTGGGATGTTTCTGCCTAGAATTGTGAGCAGTCCGTCATGTGAGGTCTAACCTGTGCCTTTTAAAGGAGTTGCCCCGCTTTGAATTACTGCTTGGCTCTGTTCAGAACGCCCAGCTTTTTTGCCAACTTGGCTTTTATATCCAATGACCCGATACGTAAACGCGCAGCCATGTCTTCGTGGTCCCATTTGCTGTTCTATGGGTTTAACTCGACAAGGTTAAATCAACGCCAATGTGCTTCGCATACATACCGATCAACTAATGTTCATCTTTTTTTTGTAAAATAATTATGAGTCCTTAAATATCGGTAGGTGACTATTATATTGATTTAGGTGAAGAAAAATGATTTCTCATTTAAAAGGTTTTCAAAATGTTTGGATTACTCAGTTTGTAGCTTTTAATTCGTAGCGAAGTAATGAAAACGCAGTACAATACTTATTTTCCATAGGTTCTCTATTCTATCAAAAAACACTATATTCCGTGCAATACACAGACTAAAACTTCGAAAGATATCGTGTTCGTCCAACAAATGTCAACATTTTCATTTCCTTAAACATTACCAGTATTTGAATGTAGATGCTACAAATTATTAAATAAAAAGACAAATAACAGTAAAACAATTTTATTTCGAAATTGAAGACAATACACAATGGGAAAAATTAAAGTTTACTTAAATGTTTAACATTGTTATCCTTACGATTAAAGTAAAAAAGCCATGATCTGACAAAGAAGAAATACTGTGAATATTATAATGTCTTAAAAGTTACACTTAGTGCAATGGGGACTATATCGAGTCTAAAAATGCAGACAATACTTTAAATTCGTGTAATAACTTAGAACGCTAAGCCAGCGTCGGCGTATGTAGTGAATATCTTCTCGATGGAGTTGGCGTACGCCGCTGTCCTCAGATCTAGCCCTAGGTCGAACTTCATCGCAGTCTTCATGATGGCCTGTATTAAACAAGTGAGAGTTATAGATATACAACGCGAACATCAGTAATATTTACAGTCAATGCACAGAAAAAACAAAATAATCACATTAATATTATAGCAAACGTCACTGAGATCTGGCAATCCTTTTTAATATTCTTCTAGTTGCTTGGACCCTTTTTCGTTCATTCGGTTAACTGAAATGAATCGAATAAAGATCTAATGAAGATTCCTATCAGTTATAATATTTCAATTTGACATGTGAGAGCCAGATGAATTTATAGGTGATGAAAACATTTACGATATCAAAAAAGATTCAGAAATTAATAAAATATTTTTCTTCGCATATCCATTCATAGATTCCTTCCTAAAGTTATTTAGAATCTATACTTTTTAAAAATTTAACATACCCTAGCAGATCTCTCCATGGTGTAGTCGAGACCGGAGTGCACAATATCCTTCTCCGATGCACCAGAGATCCTCTTCTGGAAAGATTCAGACGGAGTGACGGGAATGCGACCTCCGACGCGGCCGAAACGCCTCTCAAGAGACTCTTGCACAGATTCTGCAATTAAATCAAACGTAAATTAATGCATCAGTGTAAATACAGATATACGTAATTATATCTTAAGTAACAGCATATTTTTGAGAATATGTTGGACGTCTGATATAGAATTATACCAAACTAAATCAAAGTAGCTCAACCTGTGAATCTGATATTAATTGCCTCAAATCACAAAATAAAAATATATACACTCTTGTAATTCTTTAAAAAAATATAATAAATCCGTCGATAACTTTTTAACTTGCAAAATTCGACTTTTTTATCTTTGTATATTGACATATACAAAGTCGAGTAAATACATACAAGCATATATTTAGGACATTTGACGACAATCATTTAACAAAATATTTAGCAATACAACTTGTATCTGAATAAAATACATACCCAGAAGATGGTAGTTAGATTCGCGCTCATACTTGAAGGTGAGACGACCGTACGAGACGTGGTTGAGGTTCTTGAGCCACTCGAAGAAGGAGACGGTGACACCACCAGCGTTGATGTACAGATCGGGGATCACGAGAATGTTGCGGTCGATGAGGATCTTGTCTGCGGCCGGCGTGGTCGGGCCGTTGGCTGCCTCGGCGATGATCTGCAAACGTACCAATAATGTTATGAACAGGCAAACTTAGTTTATTACTGAAATTATTTTTAACGCAGTTTAAGTTTTAGAACAAACGGACCAGTGAAAGTGAAAAGTAGGCGGATCACACTAACCAATAGTATGCAGAGCTCTGCATACTGTAAGAATATGATTACTGTTTTTTGTGTTTTATTGGATAGAGCAGTTTCTATACTACTAACATGATATGAAGTATAATTGATTTAGTTAACTTTATCATCTTAATACCTATAAGATGGGAATATGCACAATCAACAATGTTATTGATTCCGGCAATTGGTATCAGAAAATTTATTCTAGCTTTTTTATGGGTTGTTATTACATTATTGGGTAATTCTAAAGAAAATTTATACCCAGTGATTTATTATTCTTATCTGCCCACTCGAGATTATGCTTACTTTTTCTTGTGTCGGGCCCCTTGTTATCTTAACGATTCGATAAAAACTATTTTCAGTGACGCTATCAGTGTCGTCAAGTTGATAATTTTTGGCAGTGAAGTCTGAAGGTGCCTCTTACGCGATAACTAGATACTGATAATGTTTAAATTGTTACTATTAATTGAAGATAAGCGAGTAATTTCTAAAGGTGGAAGTACCCAGATTATACCTTATAACAGAAATGTCTAACAATGTCTAGTTTGAAGGCTGTGGTAAGGGGGAATACTTATCAGAGGCATTCCAACTTAGTCTTCAGGGGTAGTACAACACATCTGTAATCAACCTCAGGTTCTTATCATATCTGTGCTTGATCATAGATGGCTATGGGCAGCATTAGGCCATCTCACCATAAGATGACTGCATGCTCGTTTGCTAATTCTATGCTTTAAAATAATGCGTGAAGTTACCTTTGCCTGGATTTTGTGGGCATTCTCCTTGTGGATGACC
>DWPW01000066.1:0-15783 GCA_018252015.1 Astraptes brevicauda
CTTCAAGAAAGATTCTTGTTTCTGAAACGCATGCCCGGTGACAAATTAATATACCTGTTTCAGATCAAAATTTCTTTGTGCAATAACAAAAAAGTGCTCTTCAGACAAAAGCTAAGTGCTAACCATTAAATAACCCCAGATCCACATCTTATCACTTTCGACAGTGATTCAATGTAAATATAAATCAAATGCATTAAAATCAACGAAAATATAATGTGGTAACCGAGGCGTTAGATCAATCAGCCATTCTTCGTCATGATCACCCGTCACTTCAAACACCATGCTACTGTACAGACATTGGAATCCTCTATTGACATTGAAGAGATGTGCAAAGGTGGACGAATCTCAAAATTATACTAGCAGTGTTCAAGACCTAGGATATTTCAAAAATAAAGAATAGGCTCTTGTAAAATTGACTGATCTTCGAAAAGTAACACATATTCTTCATTTTTTAAATATCACATAGACGAAATCTTGAAACATTGAGGACACTGTGCATAACATCATCGGTGCGTTGTGCATCTCTAGTATTGTGTGTGCGGAAGAAATCGCTATGAGATAGACAGAAATATAACAGTATACAGTTGTGTGCGTTTACACAATACGAGGTGACTTCATCAATTTTAATTGATCGTCCAGTAAAATTTCAAAAATACTTGCACTAATCTATATTGTGATGTATTCAGTGTAGAGTATGTAACGTATTATAGTTTATGTGACGTATATTTATATATAAAAGTTCATTTTTAAAATACTCTTCTCGTGAAAGATAACGTAACCCGATTTAAGTAAGTAAACATGAAATTGTGTAACTTGATAGCTGTCATGTAGTATTAGTGCAAGACGTTTATGTAAAAATCTTGCTGGACATTTTGAATGCTGTAGTGTACGTGAGACGTGACTCTCGTGCGACAAGTAATTGCATTGAGTGGTACAAGATGCATTGTGTCGTCTAACGACGAAATGACGCATAGCGTTCGGTGTCAAACCTCGTTTCTTTTGAACGAGTGCAGCACCGGCCAATCCGGAATCAGTTCCGCAAGAGACGGTCTTCTACTATGGGATCTCTACAAAATATCCACAAATCCTTAGTCAAATCTTTCACGGTACCATAAAGTATAGAATTTAGGACGCCCAAGGACAAAGTCAACGTCTTAATACTATGAAATGTATGTGTGAACTATGTGTACGCGAAACTGTTGGACAAAGTAAAGAAAATACATGTGACACACTGGCTTGCAAAAAGTCTTAAATTAAAGTTTTAGCCAGCACATCTAATGTAAATAAAATTCCAAAATCTGCAACACCGGATGCATCAGCTGGAATTAATAATGGTGTAAATGAACAGAAATCAATTTTAAATGACGTGATAAAGCTCTTCAATTCGACGTCACAAGTAAACCTGTAAATAAATATAACTAAGAACAATCCAAAAGAGAGTGAACCATCACCCGATTCATTCCACTTACATTCCCTGTAAATGAAGTTAAAGAAGAAACGTGAAGTGGTGATACAAAAACCTTGTGCAAGTTATTTTAAAATTCATTGTTTATGCAGTTTTTATTTAATTCGCTCTTAAGTAACGGTCTTCTACTATAGTGACTGTAAAGAACTATATTATTTGTCCCTTTGTATAAGTAAAAATAAAAAAATAAGAAATTAAACGTAGCATGTTCAGATAAATCGAGAAGACCATCACCTTAGAGGATAAGTTTAGTTATTTTATTTATCATTTTATCTCACTCCATTATTTAAAATAGATCATCTGTCCTATTGAAATCACTTAATAACAACTTAACTATCGGTACACCAAATCTCCATTTATAATAATTTCATTTATATTAATATTCTTACACGAACAATTTCAATAGAACGGAGGTCTATCAATTTATAAGATTTACTTTTATTTGTCCATTTTATCGAACCTTCGGTTTGACAGCCTCCATCAATTCGGGCCAATCAGGTATTAGTTCTGGGAGAGACATGCGTCTCCTTATTTCATATATACCCTAGAATCGATAGCAGATGTTACAAATATACGTTTTTTAATGTGTTTTTGTTTTGTGGTTCGAAGCTATATTACTAGTAAGCTATGTTGAAGAGTTTTTAATGCTGCTATAAGTCGCAAGTACCGGCGACTTTAGTAAGAGAGAAAGTTAAAGAAGAACGAAATAATCAACGGAATATCAATTTTCAAACAAACTGTCTAATGGTGCATTTTGCTGTATCGATACTTTTTTGCAAGATAAATAATGTAAACTATACCATTTAATCGATAGAATAATGTATTTACTTGAAGCCTTTAATAAACAACAGTCAACAGTCACCATTCTCTATATCATGAAAATTTGTTACATAATGCTGTTGTGTGGCCGCATAGATTTGTGAACATTTATCGATTTCTTATATTAAACGCTTCCTAAGAAAACCACTGAGTTATAAATGCTGTACAACACAATGTACATTAATACTAACGTGAAGAATGGTGAATATTTTTTTCATCAACCACCAAGCCATCTTCTTGGGTTTCTTTTACTACAATATTTTTTATTAAAACGTAATCGCCTCGTTGAAAACATACCGTAATTTAATATGACATATTGTCAGTCAGTTTAAAAGTCAAATCTTTGACATGCCGTTTTTTGTTAAGGTTACTAAAAAGTTTAAAGTTTTTTGCAAACAATAAATTCTCATTTATAGGAAACATTAATAACGATTTGTTAGATATAGATATATTTGTAAGTGGTAATGTAAAAGTATAGAGAGTCATGTAAGATGGAATGAATGAAAGTACTGTGTTCTGAAATAGTGAGGACCTTAAACCAGGACCAGTTGCAAGAACTTCTGCGCCTCTCGGCGGGGAATCTCAACATCTCGACACCTTCCGAAACGACGACAATTTCACCCTCGTCTTCGAAATATCCAGTCTCTAACCCCTAATAATTAAATATAATGATCATGATGCATACGATGTTTCGCAGAAATATCCTATTTTTATTACTTAACCTCAACCTAAGTACATAATTAATAATTATAACTCATAAAATAGTAAATGATATCAGCAATGAATGATTATTAACATATTTTATGCACTCTACGCACTGCTAGGGAATATTGATGGAATTAATGTTTCTCTACTTTTTAATGCGTATAAAAAAGATATAATATTTTCTTAATGGATCTGATTATTTTAAAAGGAAAATATTAAAGTACTTTTAAGGTAGTAGGGTTTCGTTGAATATACAAAGCAGGAGAACAGAACATAAGGTACATATTATTAATAGGTAATGGGCTAGCCAGCGATAAACCCTTATTATTATTTATCTATTCTACGATATCATGCTTTGCACAAATCTTGGCATAAAGCATTATATGTTTGTTCATAACTGTTTAAGCCCGATGGAGTTGTCTTTATTATTATTATTTATTTATATATTTAACTTCTGAAATCATATTGAAGTTGACAACAAAACTTTGCGTGAAAATATAACTTACACTTCAATATAATTTCATCACATTTTATTATTTTATACATTAGTATTAACTTTCATAAAATAAATTATTTATTTATTTATACATAATTTTTAAACCTTAATTATTATGTTAAATACTAGAATTTATATCACCAACTTCAGGAGAAATCTGATCTCTAATAACTATAATATTTTCATGTTCTTCATTATTACCCATCTCTACATAAAAATAAAAAAGATCTTATCTCTTACCTTTTCCACCTTCTTTAGTGCTGGTATCGGCTTTTCTGTCTCCTTCAGGTTCCAATCGGGGTCTTCCTTCTTCTCACCCCATTTGGCGTACTTCCTTTTCTTGAGCATAGCTCGGAAATCCATACCACTGGCATCTATAAACATCATGATTTTAAATAAAGTTTCAGCTAATTCAATGTTATAATTGACCTTTAGGTGATGATTATGATCGATAAAGTAACTACAACATAAAAAATAACTATATTTAAAGACACTTTTTAGCACACTCATATTATAGTAGTTATATTGATCAATATTAGGGTAAATACTGAAATAAATCCTAATAATTACTTATAATGCACTTTTACTCTTTTTAAATTCATATGAATTATTATTGAAGTATAATATTAAGTACCATTAGTAATAAAAAATAAAAAAGCGACAAAAAATAGAACGTATCTCACCAGACACGTAAAGTTGCATTTCAGCAGAGTCTTCACCATGGATATTGCTGACGACAACCTTGTATTTTCCTTCATCGTTAGGCTTGACTTTTCTCATGCAAAGTGTGACGAGACCTGTTTCACCATCGGTGATGAACTTGTAACGGCCACCTTCAATAATCTCCGCCACACCCTTGTAGAATTTGAATGTGGGTGCTGGGTTACCTTCCACTTGTACAGTGATGTAGCCAGTTTGATCTGTTACGATAGCCCTCAAATATTAGTACAAAAACTACTATTACTTGCTTAAATTTTCTTAGACAAAACAACAAGTTCAATAAAAGATTTTCAAATTTATCTTCTTTACGTTTAAACGTATAAAATGCTGCTGATGAAAATTCATCGGATGTCAAAAATATTATCTTGAAAGCCAATGAGAAATGCATGGTAATAAGACTTATACCAAGTTATACCAATATTTCTGTCAACGTGAAGTCATGCCCAGTTTTCATATCGTGGTACCGATTTGACATCGTTGACATCAATTGGGTTAACGTTACATTATAATATCACTTTTCAAATTCTTGGAATGTATCTTCGGTCTAGTTATCGGAGCTATTTCTATAAATATAACGGCAACATAACCCACCTTCAATAGCCGAATAACTCTCCTGTACATCTACTACTGGTGGGCCCTCCTTGTCTCCAAGAGGCTTCAGCGGTGTGGATGGCTTATTGATAAGATCTTCCATATCCTGAATGGAAGGTCTTCTAGCATCTCCAGATTTCCTTCGCTATATAATAATGTAATATTAATAACGGTGTCTAATCAACTCGCCCAGAAAATGTTAATTACGAAAAAAATTAACATACAAAAATAAAGTAATAAATAAAAGAGCGTCAGTTTTGCTATATTGCTCATGTTATAATTATTATAATGCAAAAATAACAATAATAGTATATAATCGACAATATGAAACTAACGTTCTCTTACCACAAAACAGCATAGGCAAAAAAAGAGTTTAAAATGGGCAGTAAGTAATAGTATTTATATTTATGATATATTTGTAGCTGTCTCTTAACTTTGAATTATTTATAAGTAACCATTTATATCATCCTGTTACTAGTATCAGTTGTAACTATTGTAGTATGTGACACTGTAAAATAATAATCGTAGCAATATCACATAAGACAACTAGATAACATCGCTTCGAAAATTCTAAAATATTACATTATCCTTGATCCAAATGTTTGGAACAGTTCAATAAGTCTCTGAAAGCCATCGAGATACCTCCGACGATTGAGAACATATTAAATATAGATTGAAAAATTATGCTGTAAGTTAATACAAGATGCATTAGTACTGTTATGACAGTTGCGCTGCATCATACGCGTTAGCCAAATGACCCGACGATGAAGATCTGGACTTCCTGATATATGTGGCGCAAGTGTTGAACGTACGCTTAGAAATAATTACATCTGAGAATTATTGTAGCTCTTTTAAAACTGATTAACTACCTCAATGATTAGAGACTTGCTTAATCACTGCAGAGTAGCGATAAGAGAAAATAGCGCCCGAAATTTTATTACTGCATTTCTTTAATAAAGCCTTTAAATTCCACGGTAAAAATAATAATTAAGAAACCAAAAAACGCTTTGTGATGAAACGAGCTAAAATTGAAAAATAATTATTGTAAAAGAAAGTGTCGGGTGCACGGTGTTAAATATATCAAAAAGCGCCCCACGCTTTATCTACAATAACTATTTTTCAATTTTTAGTTCGTTTTATCATATAACCGTGTTTTTATAGTTTTTTTTAAATTATTATTTCTTTATTTTTTTTAAATTGTTGAGTCTCTTTGATTTGCATTAGTAAGCGCTTTTCTTTATGATATAAGATTTGAATGGATTGTGCGGTGATTTGAGACCTTAAATATTAATTTTAGTTTTTACCTTGGTGTAATGTAATAAGTTTTGGGAGTATAAGTGTTGATCTAAACTTCATAGTATTTTAAGCTCATTCTCATTAACAGTAAGTATGATTTATTATTACATTATTTGTTCTTATTTGAAAATAATTTATAGTTATTTACTATCTAGACTCAATGCTACATTAGATATATATTTAAAAACATCATAATAATTAATTACCTCAAAAGTAACGCATAACGTGATACGCATAATGATCTCATCCCTAGTAGATATTACAAAGCTGACTTTCGTCAGCGCTAGTTCTTACCTTGCAACCTCGGCCAAGTAATAAATTAAAGGAGGCTGCAAATATACGAGTGTATTTGCAATAAAATTTTTGAGACACCATTGTTATAAATGGCGAGAGTATTGTTTCTTTTGGTTAATTATTTATTACACTACTTAAATACTACTCTGGAAAATAACTATGTTTATTTATAAATAAAATCCTTTTTGTTTTTTGACCTTCCTAAAATATGCATTAAAAAAAATAATGATATTAAATTCCAACTCTACATTTTGCAGAGCTTTTATATTAAATATTATCAAATATTTTTTTAATGTGCTAATTCATTAGAATAAGTATAGTCACTATTTTATATGAAGAACGACAATTAGATACAACTAATATAAGGTTATTGATAAATAACTTTAGGTATAAAGGAATAAAATAACTTTTTTATTTAAGGCCAGAGAGTATGTTGATGGCTTTTCATGTCATATAGAAAATTGAAGTAGGAATATTTAGAAAAACAAAAATAAAAAATAAAAACACTAGAATACTTACCGGGTCAACTTTTGGTTTAGGTACGGCAAGTGGTTTCTTTGCAACCGCTGCCATCGTGGTAAACACATATATCAGTTAAGATGCCACAAAATAATTAAAAACAAGTATTACTTAAATATAGTTTCTCAAAATCACAGAAATTATCACAGTTCCATCGCTAATTTACACAATCATTTCTTTCGCACGAACATTGTTACTTGAATATCTACGAAAAAAAATCCAACTATTCTTATCATTCATTTTAAATTACAACTTCTCATTTAAATGCTTAAAATGTTTTCTAGTTACTAGTTTCGTTTAAGTGTTACTCCCTATATTATTTCAAAATTTTCGATTTTAGGCAGTTCGATATAAGTCGTTCCATCTAAAAATGGGCGCGAATGTCAAAAGACTGAAGAAGGGGTCGATCAGACATGGTCGCCTTGCTATGGTGGGGCGAGGGGAGCGCGGGCGTCTATTTGTGCACAACACAAATCAGCAGACCAATTCAATTAATTATCAGATTAAGGTGAGCCATCCATGTGGTGTGTACTTGGATGTCGCTGTTAACATATGTGAAGCTGACGTCGTCGATATCTGGAGTACTTTCCACGGTAATTTTGGCCGTAAGGAAGCGTAAGACCGTTAAGATGCTCAGACGTAAAGCATTTGTAGCAATTCATCAACTTTTAGATACGCTTGTTGTTTTCTGATTTTAACATCAACATGGGGGTGGATCAGGAAATGAATAGTTTGGTTTGGCGTTGGAAAAAGGTCGTGCAACAATATTGACATTAAGTAGTATTATAAATTCATTAGAAATAATTAGACGTCGTGGTTTGACGTAGCAGTCTGTTATTGTACCGACAAGATTGAGTGGTTGCGTAAGATATTCGAGAGATTGATTGGCATACAGGAATACATTCTTATAACTCAAACGATTGTCAACACTGGCAAACCGTGCTAACCTCGAATTTTCCTCGCATCGTTAACGAGGCGACCATTTTGATAAACATTGTTGACAGATCTGATATATAGTTCAATTTACTAGAGCCGTTACTGCACTCTCTTTTGAAGCGGTAGATAATATGTCAGGCGGTAAATCATTAAAATCAAATATATATCTTGGAACTGATGATAAATCATTTCTTGAAAATACTATTGCTTTAAACACATAGCAACTGTGCATTGAAATAGTTTGAATAATTTTTGCTTTTAACTACGTTATCTTTACTCAAAGCTACATTAGCTGATATAGTAATGAATGCTTGGATCTGATAGCCAATACCACTTGGACCTGTTCTCCTGCCAAATGTTCCTGTGGCACCACCATTGTGATCAGCTCACAGCAAGAATCATCGACCCACGCACGTCACATAAGGTATTCTCGTCTCCATCACATCTATCAATCACATTCTGTTCTATTTGTAGCAACTGTTATTTATAATAATTAAATTTTGTCAATAAAAGCTTCACGTTCATGCTAGGTTTCTTTATTTGGAGATGAACATTTACTTTGGATCTGATAACTTGGATGTTAATGTAAATAAAACAAAAGTAATTTAAGACCTTATTAGGGTTACTTATATCGTCACGGAAATCGGAATTGAAATCGAAATATCACATATCGAAAATATAATGCTTTTAACAGACCCACCAGACCCAAAAAACTTAATAACAAAATGTATGTTACTTTAACTTTTAATGTTAATTTTAAATATAAATGAACATGAACAAACAAGACATACAATATTTTTTTAATTGCTCTGATTGTTTTATGACAAAAGTCAAGTTGTGTGATGAACTGGTAACGTTATTGTACTGGCTTGCCAGTCGCGTATTATTAAGGACTGTTGTCCATTAAATCATATGACAGGTGAATTCGTTGAAGACATATGTATTTTTAACAATACAACATTATGATCGTAACTCACGTTATCTGACAACTCGCGGTACTTGAGGGTTGTAGATATAAAGTTCACCTTGATGGGTTCTTGGCCTAATTCTTTAGGACATATTTATAAAATTAACCATCAATCATTGAATTCCATCAGCATAGATCTTGTGGATCTTAAAATGTGTGGCGCATTTATTACTGCGTTAAATCGACGAGCAGTTTATTGAAGTTAGAAATTAGGCGCCCAGAAATTTCGCCATTGAAATTGGACTCCTCGAGGCGCCTTCAAAAATAGTATTATTACATTATTAATCTAGACAAAATTATTTGTCAATGTCAATTTAAATTGGGATCAATAGATCACTCATAAAGAATCTATAATTGATTTTAAAAGCCAAGATGCAAGTTACAAACCTTGTCATTTATCTCTCATCGTTAAGATATTGCTTTCTCTACGTGATGAAATTTAACACTGGCATTGATTTGATGCCAATTACTTATACCTGTTTCTTAAGGAAGTCACTTTGGGATGGGATGTCATATTTTGGAAATCTAATTAATTGCACTTTTTGTTAAATACTTTCACTATTTTGGAGCGTAATATTGACGATGACAATGACGTAATTTATTTTCTAAAGATATCTAAAGTTGCATTATTCGCGTCATGGAGACAAATTTTGGCACTAATCTATATCCATTGGTTGTTAATAATAGAATCTTTGTTTAGAATCCGATTCTAAATTGGTTTGATTTATAATCGTTCGTTACAACATAATTGGACACGACAGTGCAATGGAATCTCAGAATATACATATATGTTTCCAGATGTTTTGTGGCATCTTAACGAAGGTTAGTTACTTTGTCAAACATAATAATCAAGTTTGATTACAAGAGTATTTTAGAAGAAAATAATAAACATAAACCTGGTTTACAGAATGAGGTGTTTAGAATAGACGTTGGTTAAAACGCAAAAATGTCAAAATTATTAGGACAGTGTAGGTTTAGATAGCATATTAATTTTTGAATTTCTTGTAAATGCAGTTAGGTGCGAAAATTTAAACAGTTTTATTCTTAGACAACATGCATGTTTTATAGGTCTATTGGTGTTTTATTCTGCATTTAATAGTTTGTTAACAGGTTTTTTTAAAGTTAGTACGACAAGGTGTTATTGCGCTATTAATATAAATTAATCATTTACTACAGTGCGGTTAACATTTTTGATAGTTTTGACTTCCCTTATTTACACTTTATTGACATTTTGAAAAATTTTGACATCTTTGAAACCAATCATACCACGTTTATTTGCCGTAATATAAATGGTTTCATTTAAATTTAATATAAGTTTCGCGACATTACAGCTAAAACATTTATAAATTAATCACTTTGGAAAATTTCTATGTTAGCCACGAATCTAGAAGATGTTGTCTTCTATAACATTGATATCTAAACATATATTTTCACACATGTATACCTCGTCAGATATTTCACCCGGCCTGCCGCGTTTCTTTTTTGGAAAAAAATATTTGTTTTAGTACATCATTTTTGTTAAAATTGTGCATAGTGTAAAATAGATATGTACATAGTGTATGTGTGTATTTTATACGCGATAGTAAATCAACAAATTCTTACAACAGAATTTATTTTAATATTGAGTTTGTTGAGTTACTATCATATATTATTATAAATATATTATGCAGTTGTATTATTATGTATATGTATAGTATAAACTGTTATATTTATGACGTTAGGATATATTTTAATGTTATGATTTAGTGTAATGTTCTTTTAACTACAATTTGTTTTAAACTCTACAAATTGTTTTAGCAGAGCTGTTGTAAAATATTAAATATTAGTGGAAAATTGGAAACAAAAGCGATACTACTAAACTACGAAGCTTTGACTTTTAAAGAACTATTTAAAGTTATATACCAAGTAATTGCTGTGTTTAATAAATAGTTCTTTAGAAGACGATAGATTCAAACTAAATGCAGCAGAGTTTGGAGTATATCCCCCGCTAGTCGGCAAAGCGGCTTCTAAACTCTTGAAAAGGGAACATCTAAAGAAACTAAAAGAAAATTTAGATACTAATTTTGTTCAAGATATAAATGTGAACATTTTGATATGGACTAGATGAGACTAATATGGGAATTACTCTATGGGTGGATTTGTAATTGTAAATTACTTTGTTTCTAACGTCACCAAACTTACTATGGTAAACGTTAACTATGTTAAGTGGGCTCAATAAAACCTGTTTTGAGTTCAATAATAATGTATGTCATGTAGGTATAGTAAGATATTGTCAATATTGATAATTACAAAATTGAAAACAAATAAGAAATATTTCATAAATTCAAATGCAAATAAGATAAATGGAAAAAAGATAAAAAGTAACAAAATGCTTTGCAAAAGCGAGCAGCGTCCACCTAAAATTGACCAGACCCAAACGATCTCACCTTTTTCTCGTCTATAACTTCTCCCGGACGTAATTTGGTGACCTGTTTTTGTAAAAAAATATTGATAATAACCCCTTATTGAATTATCCTGCCTACCTAGGATCTCTTCTGCCGAACCGGAGTGACCTACATTTTGCCTGTCATTTTGCCTATCTCGCATTATTTGGTGCAATGACCTTAGCAGTGCAAGTTATTCGTTATGTGTTGCGTCATTTTCTTGTTAATCGTTAGTTAGTTTTCGTTTCACGGTGGTATGCAAAAAATGTTTCCTTAGACACACCACGTGATCGAGTTATTTCTTTCATAATACTTCGTTTACGATCAATCACTTTGTCCATTATTTGAGTGCAGACGTGCTTACAAGCTGTGCAGTTTATTTGTGTGCGTCGAATCTCAAAAGTGTGTGCAATTTAGTTTTGTGCCTTGTACGAGAAAACGATTCAGAGAAAGATAGTCCTGGATAACAACATATTATAAAAATGACACATTAAGTCCTTCATGTAGATTTTTGACCTATATATATTGAAGTTCATAGGAGTTTTGAAGAAGTGACGTACTGATATTATGTCATTATCCAACTGGACGTGAAGAATGTTTTAAACCGCGTCAGATGCAAATGCATTAAAATAATTTCTTTTACAGAAATAAAGTTAAACTTTTGTCACGGCAATATTATAACGGATAGCATTCACGAAATATTCGGAGCAGTTTTGCTATTACCTTCTTCTCTTCGATCACCTCACCAGGTCTTAGTTTTCTATTCTCCTGTGGATTACGTTTTGTACGATCTTAATATCTAATTCACTACCTGTATTTTAAAGTAGTTGTGCCAAAACGGTGCAATATGCTCAATTGCTCAACTAGAAGCAGGGATTGAAGGAGTCTAAGCTCAACAAAACCAATAAACTCACTAACTTCCAAATTCACTAAAGCATTCGTGGCTTGATGTGAAGCATCATCTATCTATAGATGATTATTAGCAAAATTCAAAGGCATATTCGGGGTGTATGTTACGGGTTCGGCTTGAGAGAATAGGGTGTCTACAGGTGGGCTTGAAATTTTGTCATTAGTTAGGCGAAAATATCGGCACTGGTATTTGTGGCGTCGATCGGTATTTGTTTTCAAATTTTGAATTTAGAACACCAAACCAGATTAGTAGGTAATCAAAAATCAATTGATGCCAATTACGCTTTCGATATTTGTACCTAACGATATTTTCTAATCTAAGTTTGGACGGCACAATTAATAGATACGTTTAAATGTTTTTTCATACCTTTGTTCATATTGATGTCATTGTAATTGGAGCTCTAGATATATGTATATTTTGAAAATTAATTTAAAACCTATGTAAAATAAATTGTTTAAATAAAAATGTTGGATGTCTACCTCATCGCTGATAATAAGGGAAGGACGTCTACCCATCTCCTCCGGGGGAGGGATGAGAGATCCTCGTCTTCCAGCAGGTGCAACGGGAGCGAGTGAGGGTTTCCTTGGTGCTTCTGGTTTTGGAGATTTCTCTCGAATAACCTCAATTTTGGGAGTCACTGGCTTTTCTTCAGGCGCCTTGATTTCAGGCACCTTTGGCTTCTCTGCCGGCTATACAAATAAAATAAATAGTTTTATCATTTACAGTAGGGCATCTGTATTTGACCATTTCGACTATTGTCCGCTATTAAAATTACCTTTTCTGGTTTTTCCTTTGTTGTAGGAGTAAATGACATTGGTTCGTACTTTTCGAGGTCTGGTCTATCATAGTCAGCGATTTCAGGTAGATCTTCTGCCTTCTTTTTAACACTAGTGACTTTAGCCTTCTTCACTTCTTCTTCTACCTTCTCTTCTTTGACAGCCACTTTCTGTAAGCCATTATTATATGTTACAAGTCAATATAAAAAATTATACGAGGTGTACCTTAAATACCACGACAAACTCGAGAAGAATCGGAGGCAGCAGCCTCAATCAGCGCAGATGTCAATCTAGCCCAATTATTCCCTGTTTAATGATAGTTCTTCCACGACACCTTAGAAATTCAACTCGAATTTATTGGTGTCTTATAATATAAATACCCGAGATTGAATAAAAAAATATTCACAACATTTAGTTACAAAATGTATACTTACTTCGCCTTCCTAATCTAAAGGAAAAAAAATACATGAAATTTTCAATATTACTTTCAATGTTAATAATAAGCAAAAGCTTAAGCAGGAAAATTAAACACAAAATATAGAAGAAAGAATTAATCAAGGCAGAGAAGAGCTCACATTGTCATTATACCTATTTTATTATTTATAATACAAATTTACCTTTTTAGACTGGCATGCATACTCAGTTTTACAAATACAAATAATACAGTGCAAAATTTTAGTTATTATTTTCTAATATTACCCTGTGACGTAAAAGTGCAAATCATAATAGGTACATAATATTATACAGGAAAGAATTTGTGCTGATATAAATCTAATTTAAAATGGTGCCAGTGCATATATCGGTGCTAGTGCTGATTCTAAAATCTGTGATAAAGTGCAAAGTGCTGAAGTTGTGCCGTTATGAACCAGATTGCCAATGTCTATACCTCGTCAGGCGATTGAGGTCTGCTGCTAAAAGCGGGTTGTGGGATTCCTAATGTTGCTTGTTTATTCTCGTCATTGCCCTCTGTCTCAGCCTAAACAGTAAATTCGGTTAATGGCGACCGTACGACGTGTCGTTAATATTAGCGTAGTTCCGACGTAAATGAAATTGACTGTACTTTTCTGTGACATTAAATAAATACCTCTTTTTGTTTCCGTAACCAATATCCTAATATTAAGATATTCCCAAACACTTAAAATATTGTATATCTCTATAAATTAGACCTCTTTCGTTTGCGGGGAAACCCCATATCTAAAGTGAAACATAACGATGATTGCATTTCGCCTTAAAACTTTCATAGTATTCGTACTTTTAAAATTAGAAATATTAAATTACGGATTTATTTTTTCCATTGTCCATTTACGGACATTTTTTTACGAGAAATATGCACTTTTCTCACACGATTCAAATCTGAAGCATAACTTTGCAATATTGCGATACAGACGGGTATTAATTTTCCAAAGGACTCCGACGAAGTTGACCATCTTATACCTAGGAAAGGACTTTATCAAAGAATTCAAATACAGTAATGATACTATACACTTTTATGAATTACATTCTAACTTACAATCTAAATATAAAACATAAAACACACTAAGTTCTTATCAGCCTTTCTATATAAAGGTGATTTTGAATAATCTGAAACTAGAAAGAGTACGGAAGAAAATAAATGCTCTCTTAAAATTCTAGTATAGTCGCGTATACTAGTAGTATTATATTAATTTTGATCAGCATAATATCTGACGTATAGGCAGTACGTATAGGTAGGTTGAAAATAATATTGCAGTTTAATCGGGTATAACGTTTTTGAAAACACTACTACTATATATAGAGATTGATAAGCCCTTGTGCTGGAGTCTGGGATGTCAAGTGTACGGTCAATTTCATTTGTTGTTGAAACTGTATGTAGTTAAAGGTGTATCAGCATTTGAGTAATGTCGGTGTTGTATGTGAAAAGCCAAATTAGGTGTTAGTGAGAATTTCGAAATTTTTGTGTTTAGGATTGTGTGGAGTATCTGTACCTGTTTTGGTGTGTGTACATCTGGAGATCGAGACCGTCTCCATGGAACTGTACTTTCAGGTGTTTCTAATAATGTTGGTTTATATTTATCCTCTAACTCTGGTGTTTGTTCAGCCTGATCACAAAGATTTCAATTATTTCATGGTTCTAATTTAAACTATGTAACCTTATTTTAGAAAAACGATATACCTGTGGTATTTCAGGAATTACTGCCCATGAGAATGGAACTTCGTTTTGTTTTGTGTCCGGTTCAGGCGTTAAAAGTTTTGGTACCTAACGAATTGCAAAATTATAATTAAATAGCACCAAATTAAATAATAGTCAATTCCTTAGAATGTTATTATTTCAAGATTTTTTAATCGACTGCCTAAAAGTAGGCTATCAATATTGCTGTATGGCAATATATTTTTAAGGCAAGAGTTGAATAACAGATGAGTAAAGTGTTATGTAGTGTACCTCCTTTGCAGATTGTTTTCGCCATGGGTAAAGTGTAGATTGTGGTTTGTCAGGTATGTTATTTGTTTGTGTTTTATCTTGTGTAGTGTCAGGAACCTAATAATTGAATAAGATATGTAGTATTTTATTACTTCAGTAAAGTTAAATAAATATAAGTAATAAGTATATATAAGTAATAAATATTATCAACCAAAAATATACCTGCTTTGTGTCTACGATACCCTTAGGGTCAGGTTTTTCATCTTTAGTAGTCGTTTCCTAATAAAGTTAAAATGATATTAGTAAAAAAACACGTTTATTATTTTATTTTCAACTAAAAGTTTGACCAATCACTGATTACTTCTAATTAATTTGTATGGTTTAGGTTTTATCAGTATCATACTAAAATCTTGCAAAAATAATAAGAGTATTCCGATAACACTACCTCAGTAGTTTTAGTCTGTCGTC